>QZGG01001819.1:0-52936 GCA_006409495.1 Sedum album
TACATTAATAAATAATAAATATTAAAGTTCAGTACAATTGATACACAATGATTGTAATCTTTTAAAATTTCTTTAGCGCTTTAGTTAATAAGTGCATCTACTATTACACTCCGATATGTTATTCCCACACGGGTGGGAGAAAGTGTACGTGAAAGCTAGATAAACTATTTTATCGCGACACTTCCTATGAGGGTAGTACCTATTAATTATCTACTTACGAATAAAAATAACTTTCGTAAATAACTTTAAAAATTAAATTAATAAAATTTAATTTTCTATATGATTAAGCTACCTTGGGTCGTTTAGTTTGACACCCTAACATTCCATAGAAACGAGAAAGTTAGTTGTAGCTGCATCAAACTAATTAGCAGTGGACGCAACGTAGCTATCCGTGGGACTATTAGTTAAATGAGCGTTGACCGTCTGGTCAGTCATGTGTGACAATAAAATTCATTGGGTAGTTAGCGCTTTCTTCGAATTTATGATCTGTTGGGCTGGAAAGAGGCTCACTGATTATGGACCTTCAACCGGTATGGATAAAAATAAACGATTGAAATAATATCTTTCAGTTTCACATGAATCTGTTTATGTACAAGATTAAATACTTTTAATCAAGGTTAGGATTGCATGAAACATTTAACATATGTAAGATCGTAGGACGAAATATGAACCGTTGATTTTAATTAATCAATGATTGAAAATTAAGTTGAAATTTTATTATATATGGCAGTTAGCTAGATTTGTGAAAAATACGTGCGGTTGTATTTTATGGTTATTTTTTAAAATTTCAACCGATATATTATAATTAACAAGAAATTGTGTCTGCATGTCCTACGAAAATTTATCCGTGCCTAGAATTTTTTCCTTTTTAATCACCCATCAAATTACAATTTCTATAAACTATTTGTTTTCCAAAAGTTAGTTTATACCATCTCTAAATGACGGATTTTTATTTTATTTATTTCTTTACACTATTCCATTAAAGGGGTTAACGATATTTTCAGCTTTTAAAACAATCAAAATTAGAAAATATCGCGTATAACTTTTAAATGACACAAAAATGTAAAAAAATAAATGATTCAAGAATAAAGTAAATGTAGGAAGATAGGCCAAATTCATGACCTTTAATTCTTTTTAATTGATGGTTGCAATTAATTCAAACTTTAATTAAATTTGAGAGTTCATATGCACAAAATACGTGGCGCTTATATTTGACAATTACTAATCCAAACTGACAGATTGACGAGGATCAACCGTGTTGATAATATGTCATTGTCTCGTATAATGTAAGTTGTCTCAATAGAACTTGATCCTTTAAAAGATTCTGTTTTTAAAATGTTAGCTTTATAAAAATTGTTCTTCGTAGTCTTTAAAAATTTATATCAGCCCATTTAACTATCACAGGTTAAGATCAAAAAGAAAATTATATTTTGGTGAGATAGAAGGACCTAACTGTCACCGTGGATTTGATTGATTAATCATACGGTTGAGATTAAATTGTTTTTAATTAAATTTGGCGGTTAGATTTTTAAAAAATACGGTGTGGTTGAATTTGACGATTATTTTGAGTTTAAAGCTCATATGTTGGATTATTAGTAATCAACGATTGAGTTTACGTCTCACCCTCACGAAAAAATATGCGTCGTTATTGATCTTTTCTCTAACTATCACAACAGTTAAATGGTTATTTTTAATTGTAAGTGAAAATGATTGATGCTAACGGACAATTATTACTCGTATTAGATAAGAAGATCAGAATAGCATTTAGTCGGAGTGTGATGTGCAATATGCATCGTTGTGACTTGAGACCATTTGCATCCATGAAAAATATAGAAAATTTCCTCATATACGATTTTCCATAATTTCACTCAAAACTCTTTTTTTGTGCTGTGGACTACTGTTTGGTTGAGTTTTCTGCCAGATACATCCAGTTACAAGCTATTCATGAACAACCAAAACTATATGTGCCTGATAGAATTTATTGACGGCCTTTATAAAATATTTCTGTGTCGACTAACCATAAGTTACACTTTTATAGATCGGGTTGGATGACACACACTTGACAACAGGCACACCACAAGGAAAGGAAACTGGAAGTAAATGGATAGGCATAATTAGCAACAACAAAGGATGGAAATATCTCGGTCAGTAACTAAGAAGATGTGTAGAGAGAGAAACACCATTGCAGCTTGGTAAATAAAGACCCTTGCTAGCTGAGTTTCAGCACTATATTCTATATTACTACTAGTCATCTGTGGCAACGCACATGTATTGTACAAGCTGGCATCTCCCTCAGAATCATTGATGTGAAAACCACCTGATCATACAAACATGTCATCATTGATTAAAGAGTTGAAGAAGGATGAGAACACCCCATCATCTTCCACCATCCCTTCGCAACTGATTCCAACACCACCACCGCCAACAGCGCCTATATCTTCATTGCTAAGTCCTTGTGAGGGTCTCTGCTGCAAGTTCACATGGTAGCCACCAACCCCATTTTTTAAAGTATCCAAGTTAGTCTGATGATATTGATGATAACCATCACTATAACATCCAGGTTCATGACTTGCACTCCCATATCCATGATGAACCATCTGCTCCTCTTCAAAACCATCTGCCACTGAGCCTGAGTTATAAGGTGGAAACTGCGTACTAGGGTTTTGGCCTGTCGATGTTGGGTAGTTCCAGTAGTTGTAGCCACTTTTGAGGTTCCTGAATTATTGGAATCAGCTATCTTCCTATCTTTTGATGCAACAACAAGCGGGTTAGTTGTATGAGTAGCTGTAGAAGAAGTATCCAAGAGAGGCTTGTGAGTCTTGGGATCAATCCCTTGGCTAATGAGCTTCTTGCTAAGGTGAGTGTTCCAATAGTTCTTGATCTCATTATCCGTCCTCCCCGGAATCCTTCCCGCTATCAACGACCAGCTACACCAATAGCATATCATCTCTTAGAAAGTAATCATAATACAATATTTGTACTGTAAAGAAATTTTTTCATTTGAACCTGTAACCTTTTGTTTTCATCTCACACTATTTTATCTTGAAAGTAAAGATTTTCCAGTTTGTTTCAATGATCTTAGTACGATTAACTTTAATATATTTCGTATCCACTGATCAATTCGGATAGATCTTGTTATCAGTTCAATTCCATTTCGGTTCAGCTCAATGATACTCCACTAAGGCCAAAAACCCTAACCCCCAAATCCATACTAGCCCTAACCCCAAAGTCCCCTCAAGATCCAAGAAAACCCTAATTCCAGAACAGCGTTTAAAACCCTAATATCAATCTATCAATCATTTCCCAACTAGCACCTTGCTTAATTACAGAGAGAGAAATTGAATATATATCAGAACAAAGTGTACCGGTTTCCCAGGAGGCGATGGAGGCGGAGGATAAGATCCTCCTCATCAGGAGCGATCTGGCCGCGCTTAACACATGGGCGTAAGTAATTCATCCATCTCAACCTACAGCTTTTCCCACATCGAGCAAGTCCAGCTCGCATAGGCAGCGTCCTCCACTTCCCTTCTCCCTCTTTATTAATACACTTTGTTAACAAATCATCTTCCTCCGCCGTCCACGGCCCTCTCTTCAACACCATCTTTCCACCACCACCATCACTCTTTTTCTGATTTGCTGATGTAGATGAAGATGGATTCCTCATGGCTAAGATTATGTGCACCGATGGATTTGCTGATATTATTTCTGATGAGGCTGTTTTTGTTTGGTCGAATAAAGGGTCGTAAGGTTGTTTCATGTAATGGTTTTATAGTGTGTGTCGGAGAATCCACACGCGTGTGTATGTCTGTGTACTTCACGCGATGGTACGTTGCTAATAATATGGTCGACAATTAATAACAAATTCTACATATTTTTTTATTTACTCGTGATTATTTATTATAATCATGTTTCATTTCAACTTGTAACAATTAAATTTCTTTTTAATAAAAATAGACTGTGAGTGACAACTGACATATGTGCTTCCTAACCAATTAATAAATGATATACATGCAAATACAATTCCATTTATTTGTACAAATAAATTAATATTGATTTGAATGAATGGATGGTGAAATGGGTTAGGTGGAGGAAAGTAGAGGGTGGTGGACTGGTAGTAGAAACTTGTAAAACCATGGAATGAAGCATGTGAGGCAACCCTCTAACTTACCCTTCTCCATCTTCCAGCTGCTCTTTCTGGAGGGGGTCACATAGCAGTCAATCAACCTCAACAATTGTTAGCTGAATGTACTAAGAAATAAGATGGTTTTTATTCTAATAAAAGGACTCAAAGACCAATGTCAAAAGACTAGTACTATATGATCAGTCTTGTTTGGATCTGGTGCGCCATGCTTTGGGTTTTGTTCAAATTTGGGCAATGAGGTGTGACTTTTAGAGCACTCCCACGATGATTTTTTATCATGAGAATCTACTTCGAGGGATGCTAAAAAATATCATTCATTTCCAACATGGTTTTTTGCATGATTTTTTTGATCATCCCATATGGTTTTTCATAAAAAAAATCATCCCATGGTAGAATTTGAGAATTTATCATGAAAACTGAACCATTCAAAACGTATCACGTGTAATATGTCAGAACTTTTTACTGTTCATAATTATATATTATAATGATTTTATCTTAAAATAACAAAATTTTGATTTAAAGAAAATATACCATTTATTTTAACTATTTTAATTCTACGACATCAATTCTGATATATTTAGATATATTTTTAAATTTTTTTTATTTATTAATTGATGGATTTGAGGAGAAATTGATGGTTTTTTTTGTGAATCATGACGGGAATATCTATAATCTTTTTAACATGGATAATGATTTGATGAGAGATAAAATTGAAAAGAGATATGGATGGTAGATTTTTTTAGCATGGTGAAGGATGCTCTTAGGTATGAGGGATTCCTGCCATTGTATCATATGATATTTTCCAACTAACACTCATTTCCTTTTGCCTTCTGAAAAACATCCAATTGACGCCTCCTTACGAAAACACACCTCATTCGTTTAGAGGGGTGATTTGTTATTGCTTGAAGTTTACTTAAGTTAGAGACAATGAATTACAAAAATTAATAAAGTTTGGAAAGAAAAAGAAGACTCAATTTATGGCTCTAGTTGGACTTGGGTACTCATGGCTACGAGTAGTATCACTTTCTTATCACAATGAGCAAGATGAAGATTTAATTAAAAATGGTTATACCAAACCGTACTGGCCTGTATATGTGTTTTTTGGGTGACTTGGTTTCATCATCCGAATTAAAGGATTCTGTAACAGGTGTATTGTACTGATGTTATGACACTTGGTTCTGTTCAGCTTCTAGAATAGCTAGAATACCTAACATGTAAGTTGCCTTTGATTTGTGTATGTAGTATTACATGTTATGCAAACTTAGCAGCTAAACCTATCCATGTCTAGAATTTGATACAAACAGAATTCAAAAGTACTTGCCAAAATTCTTCAAAAATCAAACTGAATTCAATACAATATATTATGTCCAAGGGCAAGACCCATCAGCCAAAATATGAACATTGTTGTTGTACAAATTATACATACCGCGAGTTGCGGTCATCAACTGAAGCAATCTCGTCTCTGTCGAAGGGAAATATTTTTCACAAGGAAATTGGTAATACAGAGTACCATAGCATAAGGATATAAAAAGTAGATAGTTGATGCATTAAGGTTGAATTTGATATGATCATGTTCTCTTAGTAGTCTTCACCCTCCTCTTCATCGTCCACACCCTCAGCACCCACTTCTTCGTAGTCCTTCTCGAGAGCAGCAAGATCCTCACGAGCTTCTGAGAACTCTCCCTCTTCCATACCCTCACCCACATACCAATGAACAAACGCCCTCTTGGCATACATAAGGTCAAATTTGTGGTCAATGCGAGAAAACACCTCAGCCACAGCTGTGTTGTTACTGATCATACAGACAGCTCGCTGGACCTTGGCCAGGTCTCCCCCAGGTACTACGGTAGGAGGCTGATAGTTGATACCACATTTGAAACCAGTGGGGCACCTGTGAGAATTTTAAAAAAATGAAAAACATTAAATGTTGTACTAGTTGGCAAGCTAGCCGCACATAAGCTTCAAATGATAGTCAAGTTGTGACGTGAATGTTTCTTTTAGCTGCACGTCGATATGTAAGCATTTTATATCATACCCAACGTAACTTACCAGTCAACAAATTGGACAGTGCGCTTGGTTTTAATAGTAGCAACCGCAGCGTTAACATCCTTGGGGACAACATCTCCTCTGTACATCAAACAACATGCCATATACTTTCCGTGCCTTGGATCACACTTTACCATCATACTGGCAGGCTCAAATACAGAATTTGTGATCTCCGGAATAGATAGCTGTTCATGGTAAGCCTTTTTGGCAGAAATGACAGGAGCATATGATGAGAGCATGAAATGGATACGAGGATATGGAACAAGGTTAGTTTGAAACTCGGTGACATCAACATTAATGGCTCCATCAAACCTCAATGAAGTGGTGAGGGATGATATGATCTGGGATATCAATCTGTTCAAATTGGTGTATGTGGGCCTCTCAATATCTAATGACCTCCTGCAGATATCGTATATCGCCTCATTATCTAGAAGGACAGCAACGTCGGTGTGTTCTAGAAGGGAATGAGTAGCAAGAACACTGTTATATGGTTCTACTACAGCTGTTGAGACCTGCAAAAAGACAGAAAGTTCAGAGCGTTAAGTACATTTAAACTTTTGGGATTTCTTGAACAATACACGGCTGATCACTGTATTGCTTATATACCTGAGGTGAAGGATAAATGCTGAACCCGAGCTTTGACTTTTTCCCGTAGTCAACTGACAGACGTTCTAGCAGCAAGGATCCCAATCCAGACCCAGTCCCTCCGCCAACAGCGTTGAATACCAAAAACCCTTGCAGACCAGTGCAGTTATCTGCTAATTTCCTCACACGATCAAGGCAAAGATCCACAATTTCCTTGCCGACTGTAAAAAATCAACTTTCAGTACTATTTATTTACTTGATATGCATCACCTCCTAACACTCAAACATTCATTAAATTAAGCTCACCGGTATAGTGCCCTCTAGCGAAGTTGTTAGCAGCATCCTCTTTGCCAGAGATCAACTGTTCAGGTGGAATAGCTGCCTGTAAGTTCCGGTCCTCACTTCATCAATAACGGTTGGTTCCAGATCCACAAAAATAGCCCTCGGCACATGCTTCCCAGCACCAGTTTCACTAAAAAATGTATTGAAAGCATCTCGTGCAACTCCAGGCGACGTATCACTGCAAAAAAACACAAACATGTCGTGTAAAGTCCAAGCAAAATGGACAAATTGATCATCATTGAAACGTATGTCATAAATAATGAGACAGAGTCAACCAAAATTGCATCGATTTAGTTAATGTTTAGGCAATCACAAGTCAATGATCTTCAAAAAAACACACACAAAGATCTACGAGCAGCAATGAATTGATAGCATAATTTAAAGAGATGGAAAATATATATACCTAGGCATCATGCCGTCGGGCTGAATTCCATGCTCGAGGCAGTAAAGCTCCCAGCAAGAGTTACCGACCTGAATCCCAGCTTGACCGATATGTACGCTGATAATCTCCCTCATATTCGATCAAATCATATACGAAGGCGATCGGAATGATAGATTGATTGGTTCGTAGAGGGAGAAATAATGTCTTGTTCTGACTTTGTTGATGATGACAGACAGCGTTTCTTTGCGGTGATGGTTGTTGGTTGTCGTTACTCGTGCCTCGTTGTCTTTAAATCAAATGACCCTTTTGCCCTTTCTTCTTCCTCCATGTTTTTTATTTGTGTTCAATTCATTTGTTTGTTCAAATAGATGAATTAAAGAGACTGTAGCTTCCGGATTCAGACTCAGTGCAGTAACAAAAATTTGTATCGGTTCAAAACTATATAGTTTTAATAAAAAATTATTCAAAACTACGTAGGATTATAATAAATAACATAAAAATAACACCGTTTTGATGCGCACAATAAATAACTGCACTCCACTAGATTCGGATCCATAGTCTCCTTCCTCAGTTCCTAATCCAATTTCTAGTATTCAGTGTTCCAATACGGCAGACACATAAAAAGTAAATTGGAATTTTATGGTAATTTTGTGGTTTGATAGACAAAATACAAAGTAGCAGGCCGTCAAGGGTAAATGGGAAATGAGAGTAATGGATTGGATCCGTCATTCATTAACATTGAGTATTCAGTCTTCCTATGCTTGTCTGATGCTGGATAATTACTATCCGGTCAGGTTGTGTTTTTAATTACTTATTAATTATAGTTTGTTTGATTGAAGAAAATCCTACTTTAACATACTTTCAGTGATTAGTGTCTGTTGAATATTCAACTAATTGGATTGGTACGTGACAGCTAATTTTAGGTGCCCCTCAACTGTTCCCCAAGTTGATCCTAGTTGGTTATGCCCACAATGTTCCTAATTAAGCAATAGCAATCTAACAAACAGAAACTCCAAAAATGACAACTACTGAACATTAACGCGTGATTAAACAGAAAAAGTCATTTGATATCTTAATGCTTTTATTCCATTTCTTAGATAGCCGGCAAAGCGTCCAAAAATCACTTTAAATTCTTACCCATAAGTGGACGCGGGGCTCCTTTGCTCTCGAGTTGCCGGACGCTGTGCAGAGATTTTGTTTACTATCCAAATGTGGTTGTCTTGGACATCTTCCAATCAATATGCTGAACAAAAGTTACAAATGATCACACATACATTTTAATTTGTCTGTTATTTAGTGGAATTAGCTAACCAAATTTTCTCTAGTTGACTTGGACATGTTTGAAAATTATACATTCCAAAACATTTTATAAAAACATTGGAAAATCAGAAAATGCTGAACTAGTTGACCTGGACATGTTACAAATTATACATTCCAAAACATCTTACGATTTCACATTGTAAAACCAATAACATTGCAAGGGTAATGCTCAAATTTTAAGGGTAAATTCCAAAAAATTCACCATCATTGAAGAAATCCATCATTTTTATACATATTTGAACAAAAATATCTCTAAAAGTTACGCCGCCAGCATTTCACCACCTCATTATTTTTTCCGTTTCAAGACACGTGATTACACGCTCTTTTTTGATATTTTTAATTAAATAGAATTTAACACTCATAACTATAAAAAACCATATAACACCTATAATAAAACGAGCCAAGCTTAAACTAAGTGGTATTCGACTCGTTTATTTTTTGAACTACGCGATTGAAATTTAATTAAATATTTAATTTTTATTCGTTATACTTAATATAATAGTCATCTATATGATTAAGTTCTAGGAGGACAAACAAATTTCTATGAGACGGAAGGGCATTGTATCAATCGTTGATTCCTATTAATTCAACGTTTGATATTGATAACAGTTATTCTCAGTCGCCCGTATATTTTGCTAATTCAACAACCTATTTAATTCAAATTAATTAAATCTCAACCATCAGATCAATTAAAACCAACGGTTGAGATGATGTCCTTATGTCTTACAAAACAATGTTGTCCCACAAGAACCGAACTCATCATCTATATTATATATATAATTAGATATAATAAAGAAAAATGTAACAAAATTTAATATAATATGCTCTCATTGAATATTCATTTAAATGATTTATTCGATTTGAACAAATAAATAAAAAATGTTTTTGATTTTAAAATGTAATAGTGTCCGATTTATCTTCGTTATGAACTTATGATGGATAGTTTAGTTTATGTATTAACACATAATGACTCAATAGTTAAAATACATTTCACGAGTCATATGATATGAATATTTTGTGTCATCGAATAATACATTAAGTTTCATGAATAATAGTACATCTTTCATGAATAATATTTGGTTCTTGAAACAACATATTCAGTTTCCCAAAAAACAGCACACATATTTGGATTGAGATCTAATGCAGCGTACAACACTTTACAACCAAAAGTTAAATGACGTCGTTTTGATTTAATGAGATCAAAACTACGTAGTTTTATAAAGGGTTCAACAATTTTAAATTTGGATTTTAGTAAAACAGGATCGTTTTGATATAATTCAGACTAAAACTACGTCGTTTTACGAGTAAATTTTAAAACTTGAAATTTGAAAAATGTTGCATTTGGCTGTAGCCTGTATGGGATCCGGATCCCACATATTTGTGAACAAATGATGATCATATTTTTCAACATTTAATTCAAAATTTTCATCTGTCTACTAGGAATTGTTTTAAAAATTAAATATCTTTTTTTCAAAAATTAAGGGATGGATATGTATCCAATTCTTTTATTTAATGTATATATGTAAAAATTAATAACTTCTCCTTTTGTATATTTAAAATCATCCATTTATAGAATATTTGTTACAGTAAGATTAAATAAATGTACGATTAAAATGACTTTAGAGTTATACATGCGTGGGTGTGTCATGCGGGTTTTTTAAATTTATACTAAATAATTAGGGTTTTTTAGCGAAAACCACTCGTCCAATAACCATTTTGTAACAAAACCACCCTCCCAAATTTTTTTTTGACTTAACCATCCACTAATTTAAAAAATTTTAAATTTGACACCCAAATACTGTTCCGACGACTTATTCCGGTAAAATTCCCATTGACTTTGTTGACTCACAATTTTTTTGCCGAAAACCACCCCTTCAATACCTAAATTTTGACAAAACCACCCTCTCAAAAAAATTTGAGGTAACCACCCACTAATTTGAAAACTATTAAATTTGACACCCAAATCGACCTAATTAATCTTAACATAATGCTGTGCAATTTTTGCAATTTTTGCAATTTTTGCAATTTTTGCAATTTTTGCAATTTTTGCAATTTTTGCAATTTTTGCAATTTTTGCAATTTTTGCAATTTTCGCTAATGAATATTTAATTTACACATAAATAAGTTTTAAAATCTAATTAACTATATATTTTCATTTATATTATACTTTATTTTCATAATTACATTTTTATGTTCAACTTAATATTTTAAAATAATTATTATTTTTATATCATTGTTAAAATTGTAGGGAATGTGGCCAAATTTTTATTTTTATAATTATCAATTCAAAATCTGATTAACATTATATTTCAATTATAATATTTTTATTTTTATATTAACAATTTTTATGTTTAGTTTAGTTAATTTTCATATACTAATATTTTTACTACAATTATAATTTATCTTTTTATTAAATATAATTACTATTACTCTTATAATTTTTGGGTCTTTTTTGATATTGTGTTAATTAT
Organism: Sedum album; assembly: GCA_006409495.1. NCBI lineage: Eukaryota > Viridiplantae > Streptophyta > Magnoliopsida > Saxifragales > Crassulaceae > Sedum > Sedum album. Next base: position 11,288 of record QZGG01001819.1, read on the forward strand.
TTAATTTCAAGCTTATTAATTAGTGAGATTAATTTTAAGCTTACTCTTATAATTTTTGGGTCCTTTTTACTACAAAAATTGGAAAGATTTCACAGGGTTATGTTAAGATTAATTAGGTTGATTTGGGTGTCAAATTTAATAGTTTTCAAATTAGTGGGTGGTTAACTCAATTTTTTTTTGAGAGGGTGGTTTTGTCAAAAATTAGGTATTGAAGGGGTGGTTTTCGGCAAAAAAATTGTGAGTCAACAAAGTCAATGGGAATTTTACCGGAATAAGTCGTCGGAATAGTGTTTGGGTGTCAAATTTAAAAGATTTTAAGTTAGTGGGTGGTTAAGTCAAAAAAAAATTTGGGAGGGTGGTTTTGTTAAAAAATGGGTATTGGACGGGTGGTTTTCGCTAAAAACCCCAAATAATTAAAATAACGCATTTCATCTACGCTTGTATACCAACATTAAACGATAACGATACGAGTTCATAAAATACTAACGACAAAATTTATAAAATTGTTTTTATGCAAATATGTATTGACATACTGCTTTATGTAATTATGATTATTATTCGGATAGTTTTTCAGGAATTTGCCCTTTTTAATTATCGACACACAAACCACAACTTCTGTTATGCCTCTTTCAAGTATTCGAAAAAACAATTTCAACTACGAAAACTAGGCTCAAGAGAAAAGAAGTGTGAAAGGGTAAAGGCGAAGGATGATCAACATGGGCAACACACTTATTGAAACACATAAATTAATGGTATTCCACCTCACAAAAAACAGCTCATATGTGTTCCAAAGGGATATGTGCCCACAGCCAACTACTTATATATATCTAAATAAGAAATGTATCATGTGGATTCATTCAATTTGGTAGACTCGTGGATCCCCTCTTGCATCCATTGATTGCATTTTTGGATGAACCAGATTGTGCCAGCGCATTAATGATGCATGTGAGTTGCACGTGTTTTACACATGATGCACACATGATGTGCACATGAGAAATGCAACTACGTGGAACAATCTGGTGCATCCAAAAAATGTAATCAACGGGTGCAACGAGTCCACTAAATTAGATGGATCCACAGAATATAACCTCTAACTACATATCGTGCTTAAAATGTTCTTTTATATTTTCGCCAACCCCATGTGCATCCCTATCATCATATCTCACATCTGCTCGTTCAAACAGTAGCTTGTTTATTTGCATATTTATCTCTATCTAAAAAGATCATTATTTCAGTACACAAGGGTATATAGCTTTTATCTAATGCTCTAATTTCTATCAATTTTTTTGAAGGAGAGTAAAAAGATGGAATGTTATAATAGAAGCTTTTGAGCTGTGATCAGCAAGTCAAGCAAGTGCTCACCAATATTCACTGCCACTTGAACTTCGAATGGAATTTGAACCCATTTTTAATATACATTTGTAAAAAAATGAGGGAAGCTAGGTGAGCTTAATTACTTGAATGAATATGTTTCATCTTTGCCGAGCTAGGAATGCTGGTTCAGGGTAGGATGCAAATGCATAAGTCCTACCGGCTGCTCCGGCACATTTTGTTTCAATTTTAAGTGTGTAAATGTTCTTAAATATATTCGTGAACTGCACCTGCACTTAGAAACATATATCAAAGCTCGTTGTTGAGTTTGCGCTTAAATGGACGAAACCCTAGACGACCTTTATGATTAAATTCAATACTCCCTCCAACTCACATTCCAACCTTAAGTCTCACAAACTTGGATTGAAATTACTGAAATTCTGGAAAATGAAATTCGGAACTCAATTTTATGTTATAACAATAAGAAGAACAAAAATGATCAATTTCAGATAAATATCTGCTGTTGGTGCACATGAGAATGAGAATATGTTGTATATATGCATGAAAACAAATAGTGCGTATAATGATTTTTTAATTATATTCTGAAATTTTATACATTTTGCCCCCTAAATCAGTTAGGGCAGATTGATCACAAAATCTCATGCAAGGAATTTAGAAGAGCGTGGCAATAGCAAGAGCTACGAAAGAAGCAAAAGCAGCAGGGATGAAAGTAGATGAGGCATCGGAAGTAGGGCTCGGAGCTGGAGCGTCTACTGCTGCGACGTTTTGGAAGAATGAGGCAGCCATTAGCATCGTGACGATGACGGCAATGATGTTGATTTTCAAGGCATCCATTGATGTGCTTAAAGAGGAATTGGGAGTTTTGGGAGGTGAGAATTGAGGAAGTATTTTAGGGGTTTTTATAGGCTGGGACTTGGAAAGCAAAAGGGACGTTGGGAGAAATTTACGGGCAGCTGCCCGAAACGAACGTTGGAGTCTTCTTCATATTACCTGTGTTATTATATTAAATTTAGAAAAATTAGGAGTTCGTAAGTATGTGTTAATCAATGTTAATAATAAGGCACTGCTTTATTAAAATATGTTTGTCAAAAAGAGACAGCATATTCAAACCGTGAACTAGAGATATTCGTCAAATTTCGCGAATCAATGAATGTAATATTTGAATGTTTTTTTTGCCGAAAACAATCTTTTCAATAGATGTCCTTTTTATTTATCATATACTTTTTTTATTTGAAATATAATTACATTTTTGGTTATTTATATAAACTCAATTCAAATTAGTTGAAATTCGCAATTTAATATGAATTCAATTCTTAATTGAGTATAAAATTATATTTAACGTCGTTAGGTTTAACGGTGTAATACTAAACTATGCAATTTGGTCCAAAATTAGTGAATTGAAAATTTAGATAGCTCGGTCTTCAATTTGAAATAGTACGGTAGTCCGAAACATGTTTTATATTGCTTACAACAATAGATACAAAACTACATTGTTTTACAACAAATTTAACAATTTTAAAATTATATTTGAGTAAACCGACGTCATTTTATGTAAGCCTCAACATTTAGCTTTAAGGCTCGAAAGCCCTAAGGGCGGCCTTAAGATCGCTCGGATTTAAGATCAGTCCAGCCCTAAGGTTGGCCCTAAAAAGTTTGACTCTAAAGACTAATTGTCGAACATGGGACGTAGTCAAAAAGCCCAGCCCTGTCCACAAGTCCTAACCTATATTTGTAGTACTAATATAATCTAAAATATAAGCTTAATTTTTTTAAATGTCTTTTTAATTTTATAAAAATTATACAAGTATAACATACATTGAATCGAATTTTAAATACTAACTTGTTCATTTATTGATCAAAAATTAGAAAAAATAATCGAATATTAGAAAGGAATCAGTCTGGATTTAGGATTGCCTTACGGTCGGCCAGACCCTTAAAATAAAGGGTTTAGGGTATTTTTAGGCGTTGTATTTAAGATAAAGCCTAATCTTGTCCGACCTTAGTAATAATAATTAGTATGTAAATATTCGATCAGTCTGACCCTAAGCCTTATACTTCGGGCTCGGACGGGACCTACCCAACCTAATGTTGAGACCTAGTTTTACGTACATTCACACTGTACCAGACACGGATAGTGCAAAATGCAGGTATTTTTTCTTAAAATGTGGTACTTGACACTGAACTAGGATGTTCTTATAAGGGCATATACTGACCAAACGACATCAATTTATTATCTGAAGGATTCCATAAGTTCTTAAATTTATGTTGTCAATCTGCTTTATACATTAATTTCTATGATAAATAACAAGTTCGCCATGAATTTTGTTCAACCTTCTCGGGGTACCTTATGCTGTTAAGTTCAAGCTGCAGATCTATAACCAGTTTGTGGAGTGAATATGTACATTGCGCAATCATGAGCAGCAACATCTGTGCTGAATGAAGCAACAGCATCCTCGGTCACTTCTTCATGCTGCCACAAAGAAAAAGTGATTATAAAAAGCACCCGCTGAAATAATCTCATGCTAAGTGCACGAGTATTTATTAGTATACATCACAGTTAACCGTTTGAATTTCTAGGCGACGCAGACGAAAAAAGATTTGCCAAAGAGGCACATAATAATATGTAGTAAATTAGGTATGGCTCAAACAGAAATGATGGATATGTTGATAAGAATTGACTTACCTTCCATAAATCTCTAACGGAGACATTGATACTTGATTCAAGTCCAAGCGCATCCCATTCTGCAGTTATAGTTGCATCTTTATCGCAGCGATTCCACAATGCCACAGCTACACGGTGTCCTGATAGTGGCCCTGCCCAAACCTATGAACATCACATCTATCAGCAAGCGCAATGGAAAAGTTGCTTATATATCATAGCAAGAAAATCATGCTAGTGTAGAAAACTCAAGAATAGTTAACACCTGCTGGCAACTGTTATCCCCTGAAGAATGAACTTTCCTACCCTGAACACCAAGCACATCTGCAAACAACATTCCCGGGCTGTTAGTTTTGCAACGCTTTTAGGCCCATAGAAATCCTCCAATCCAAGCACCAACAAAAGAAACAGATGCAAAGGCATATCGTATTTCAAAAAATTGTAACAGTGCTAATTTACCTTGATTTACGGAGATTACCTCCTTGTTGCTCAAAATCTCAAAAGTTTCTTTCGTCATATTCCTCACATCACATCCGATCAAAAGCGGTGCCTAAATTTAAGTGATACTTCTTAATATTTTACTACACACCTCGCTCAAACTGAATTAAACACCTAACAAATGAATCTAAAAACTGAATCAGACTCTTGAGATCAGCACCTTCATCAGCGCCCAAATACTAAAATGAGCACGATACTCTTGGTAAGTCATGCCTCCGTTGCCGACTTCCAACATATCAGGATCTGGCCATTATATTAACAGCATGAAAAAGATGGTACTCGAATATACAAATATGGAATCATCCGCATCTAACAAAGCCTTATTTTAGGATCACATATGACGTACCATTCCATCCACCAGGACCAGCATATGAGGCCCATTGGTCGTTCAGATCAGCTATTGTGGTCATGCTTATAACAGAATGAGTTGACGACAAAAGAGAATCAGTGCATTAGCCAAGTAATTTTATTGCAGCAACAAAGTTGATTCATTACTTTTAACCCTTATTAATATTGTAGTTTGAACTTTTACAGATAGCAGTTCGTGGAATATGCGTACAAGGAACGGGATTTTCCCTTCTTGAATTCAACACAAGTTTCCCAATGATCAAAATTAACATTACCTCACCCAAGAATCGTTAATATCATCAGTGGTTCGCCAGCTATTACCAACCTTTCCAGCCCATAAAGCAGGGTTATCAACACCCCTGTAATGCAAAATAAGATGGAAAACTCGGTCACAATTTCCATAATCTAATTATCCTGAACTCAAACATATGGTGCACTTACCATTCACATAGTGAGTAGAAGATCGTACGCGCTGTTGCATTCAGAGCATCACGCATCGGCGGGTAACTGTGACGTGGAAGGAAATTAACTTTAGCAACTAGAATTAGATTAGAGCTTGACTACTCAAAAGAAAAAGATAAATAGGCACACCGTTTCTTCGGTGGGATGCCTAGATTGAAACAGTTATCGTACTTCAAGTAGTCTACATCCTGTATCACCACAAATTAATTGCATGGGTAAGGTTACAAAGTAGGCACGTTCCTGGGAGGCTGGGATGAGTACCAGTTAAAAATGTAAATTTCTTTAAAATTGGTTATATGAAAAAGGAGTGATACATAGGAGGTACTAACCCATGAGGCAAACAAGTCAGCGTCATCATTTTCGTGATAAAGAGATCCTGGTCGTACTTGACAAGTGAAAACCCTATAATGGAGCCAAAGAAATATCAAAAAGAATATTGAAATTAAAGGACAAATCAAATGTCTTGTCAATATTCATGAGTGAGAATGGTTCTTACCCCGCGTCAGAGTATATGCCAAGCTTAAGACCTTTCTCATGAACATGGTCTGCTAGAGATTTAATTCCAGATGGGAATGTTTTGGGATCTGGAACTAACTGCCCCTGAAAAAGAAAACAGAAAAGCTAATAAGTGAGTAATTCTGAAGCTCGTGAATATGTGACGGGCAGAACTAAACAAGGTTTGACTTAACCTGAGGATCTCTCTTCGGAGATGACCAGCAATCATCTGCAATAGGTAAGAAATTTGAAACCTTCGAAATCTGACTCATAAGAAAAAACCTTTATTGCGCTCAACGCTTACCTATATTTACATATGTATATCCCAAATCTGCCAACCCCGTGGAAATAAGTGCATCGGCTGCCAATTTGGATAAACATGTATAATTAATGAATGAACATGGTTAGGTAATAAGTAAATTCAAATGTAGATTATGTTTTATTTCAAATTCTATTCAAATTGGATCCGTCTCCATTTGGTTTGACTGTCAACAGCAACCACATTCGGGATATCAGGTTGTCTTCAAAATACTAATAATCTGGTTAAGCTGCATAAGATATCGTCTAAGATTGAAAAAAATTGTACATATGACTTTATTTTCGTATTCAAACAAACTGTTTACCGAACTGAACTAAACTGGAGAACTGAAAACTATAAATGCAAAAGAAAAGACCCTATTTTATAATCCACCCTCGCACCGAAATGAATTTAATTACTTTTCCCAAAACTTGTTCATCTCAGAAGATGTTTTTTATTATCACGGAACTAAATGAATAAATCAAAGTATACACAACACTCACCTGTTTCTTTGATCACCGTCTCATTTATATCGCATGCAAAAAAGTTCCAACTATTCCACCTGTTCGGGATTATATCAAAATCAATAATCAACAAGACAACAAAAACCCAAATGTATAAAAACTAAAAATTCAGACATTCATTCGAAATCAACACCTACTGACTAATCAAATTCAAATCAAAGCATTCCTACCAGTCAAAATCAGTCAACGATCAAAAATAGCACTTAAACAAAGAAACCCTAAAAACCAACAAAATCAAAGTAATGGACGAACCCCATCTGAGGAGTGAGAGAAAGGCCGTTATCGAGTTGAAACGTTCCATAATTGGAAGTATCGTAAATTGTATGAAAAGAGGGCTTAAAGAAGCTCCGATTTTGAAAACTCTGACGCAGCGGATGCTGAGGCGTCAGTCGTGCTTCCAACGCCGTTGAGACCCAGACGATACAGAGGATCGTACACGTCAGGAATGGAAGGGTCTTGTCCGCCATTGTTGGTTGCTGTTTTCGATTTTCCAATTTTGAAGAAGACTTAGTCGACACTACAGCATATTCTCATCGGCATGTTGTCGGATTCGGATCTGAACGACAGCGTTTTGAGTGTTGGGTGTATTGTGAGTTTGACACGTTTGTGAGTGGATAGTGTTGTTAATACGTTGGGTTGTTCTAGACACTACCCTCCTGTGCTTATTCATATTTTTTTTAAATGGAAATTGGAATAAGAAAAGATTCTCAATTAGGTTACGAATCATTGAATTATGAAGATACTGTAATTGAATAAAATGTAATTATCACGGAAATACTTGCAGCTAAAAATATGCACATTTCTTCGTAATTGTTTTTGTGAATAAAATAAAATATTTTGTTTCTATCATTAGTTGGTGAAGTTGAATTTGTTTCTCTTGTAATTAATTTCTTAATTATCAAAACCAAGAGGAGGAATAAATATTTTTGGGGGAACCAATTCAACAATCTACCTCTATTACATAAAATGAAAGACATTTGTAACCAAAATTCATAGACATATAATACCCCTCTAGGGTTTGCTTCTAGTACAAATCACTTTTGAATCACATGATCAAACAATTCAATGGATGTGATTAATGATATTATTAATATGATTATTACTATTATCAATTAATATGGAGCACATTTGTCAATTTATTATTTATATAGGTGCTCGTATGCCATATTGCAATATACATGTGGTTCCATGACACATGGTCTATTATACAGGTGATCATCTGTAATTAACCCAAAAGCTTTAGTCTAGAAGAAAATACAAGTGCGATAACCACTTAGAATTTACTGAGCAAGAAAGCTTAATTTCATAGTAGAATTTACAGTAACAGACCACTTAAAGGTAGTCTAGAAACAAACACACGCATAGACAAGCAATGAAGATGACACGAATACAATTCTCAATAGAAAATTAGCTAAAACCAAACAGAAACAATTCATCCTAAAATCAACAAAATCTAGGAATATAAATTGCCTCCTAAACCATTGTGACTTGGTTATGACACAAGAGCCTACTCTACTTAATTATGATATAATGCATGAATGCAAACAAAGCAATGACAAGATGAGTACTTGTTATCTCAGTTCACAATAAGATGATGCTTAGAGCATCCGCACCCATCACTTGCTATTTTCTCTTAGAGGATATCCTCTGAGAGAACTTTCTGTTTACTATTCACAGCATTCTCTGCATTTTTGCGCACTCATACATCCTATATGAGAACTTTCTATTACTATTCATAATATATACAAAAAAGTTAAATAATTTTTTTCACTCGTTTGTTTGTGTTTGAATTATTGATCAATAATTGAACAAGATTTCATTCAAATTACAATCAGACACGTGTTTGAAGAGATAAGTTTTTAGATTTTATTTTCAGTCGTTTGTTTGTGTTTGAATTATTGAAAATAATTGAACAAGATTCCAATGTAATTTGTTTTTCAAATTACAATCAGACACGTGTTTGAAGAGATAAGTTTTTAGATTTTGTGTATAAGGATGGATAAGGTTTATACTTGTATAAAATAAGGTGATTTCTTTAGTTATACTCACACCTTCACTCTTCTCATTTTCTTTTGTAAAAATGGATCCATTTCAATTCAACCGGCAATATCAACAGAGAAGACGCGTAGCAAATGAAAGGGCTAACTCGTTCGTCACGAGCGCAGTTGTTGTAGCAACTGCAGGTGGTGCAAGCGGAGCGCCGCATCCTCGACAACCAAATCGAGAAAGACAAAGAGGTCCTAGGGGACAAAATCTCTTGGATGACTACTTTGTCGAGCGTCCAATTTTTGGTGAGGCCGACTTTCGTAGAAGGTATCGAATGAGTAGAAATTTATTCAACCGCATCATGACATGTCTTTTGTAACCATGACGATTATTGGCATCAACGTCGTGATGCTGTCGGTGCGCTTGGTCTTCTTTCAGAGCAGAAGATGACGACTGCTATACAAATGTTGGCATATGGGTCATGTGCTGACCAGTGTGCCGAGATCACAAGAATGGGTGAATCAACTACTCTAGAGTGTATGAAGAAATTCTGCGAACAAATAGTCCTTCATTACAAGGATGAATATCTACGTTCTCCAAATGCTGCAGACATATATCGACTATTAGCAAGGGCTAAGCAACGAGGCTTTCCTGGTATGCTCGGAAGCATCGATTGTATGCATTGGGAGTGGAAAAATTGTCCAACGGCATGGCAAGGATCGTACGCTGGTCGTAGTCGTCGTCCAACTATCATCCTAGAGGCTGTAGCCTCGTACGACACATGGATATGGCACACATTTGTCGGCGTGCCGGGAGCACAAAATGATCTTAATGTGTTGCACCAATCAGACATATTTGATTCTTATCTTGAAGGATTATCTCCTGGGGTCTCCTATAAAGTTAACGGAAATACGTACGACAACACTTATTACTTGGCCGATGGGATATATCCGAGATACTCTACCTTTGTTAAAACAATTTCAAATCCACAAAATAATGCGGAATCTCTATTCACTACTACAGATTATGTTTATAACAGCGCTCGTTTTTGCCCTTTAACAGCGCTTATCAAAGCGCTGTTGAAACGAGTGTTGTTGTAAATCACGGATTTATTACAGCGTTTTTGTATAAAAAGCGCTGTTGTTTATCTCTATTTATAACAGCGCTGATTTACAATAACGCTGTTATAAATTCCATAAACAACAGCGCTTTTTATACAAAAACGCTGTAATAAATCTGTGATTTACAACAGCACTCGTTTCAACAGCGCTTCATGAAGCGCTGTTAAAAGAAATCAAGCGCTGTTATTTTTTTACTTTTTACAGCGTTTAAAAATAAAGCGCTGTAAAAAAATTTCTCACAACCAAGCGTAAAACCAAAAACGAGGCCGTTTAATTTATTTATTACACAGCGTTTTTATTTAAGCGCTGTAAAATAGTTATTAGTTTTTTAATTTGAAAATTTAATAATTCGAATATAAAATATTACAGCGTTTTAAAGAGCGCTGTAAAAATGTAAACATGTTACAGCGCTCTATATATAGGAGCGCTGTTAAATGTTACAATTTTACAGCGTTTTATTATTTAAGCGCTGTTAAATATAGATTTGAATTAAAAAAAAATTAATTAAGCGCATTAAGATTTATTATATTTACGGAGATTTGAGAAGACAGTTTTGGAAAGTTAATAATATTAATAACCGCTTTAAAGGGAATCAGTTTTGATTATAATTTTCTTTATTTTTATTTAAATCGTACTTTTACAATGAAATGGAAACACAATTTAACATTCTTTTTTACAAGCATTAGCAAATAAATATTATGGACAAAACTATGGCCTTTGTACTGAATTTGTCTCATTGCTCGTCTTGAATAAACCTCATTGCTCGTCTTGAATTGGCTCATCGTCCTCGACATATATCATACAACAAATCTACAAAAAATATATTGAAGAATAGAATAGAGTTAATATCAAACAAAGAACAAAAAGTTTAACGAAAAATATAAAACACAAAAGTGTAAGAAATAAGAGTGGGATTCCTTACTTGAAACGGGAAGTTTATGCGAAACAAAGCTTTTTTGGACTGTAAATTAAAACATCCGACAAGAACAATAGTATGTTTGAAAGAAAATTTCGATGTAAATTTTGTTGCATATTTGGATATATATAGAAAGACGATAGCGGGAAATTTGTGCGGGTGACTTAGAATTATGAATTTTTAATATTGAATATGGACCGTTAGATTTAATTAAACAACGATTGGGATTACAATCTGCGCGAAACTGTTTCGACCAATCAGGTAATTTATCATATTCAACAGCGCTTCAACTATTAAAGCGCTGTAAAATATATATAAATATTTTTTATTATGGAAATCGAATTACTGAGACATTTATTACAGCGCTTATAATAAATAAGCGATGTGGTATTATATTTACAACAGCGCGTTTACGTTATCAGCGCTGTTATAAAGAGTATTTATTTGTTTTGTTTTTTCTTCAGAATTCATTGATTATTATGAAACAAATTTAGTTGGAAGTTTGATAAATGAAGCTTATAACTCATTTACTTAAAATAAAAAATCATTTGCATTTCTGTTGTGTTTTTATTAGTGAAAACTTTAGTTGATCAAAATGTACAATGTTCAACTTATGTAATTAGGGTTTTGATTGAGGGTTAGGGTTCGGGGTTCAGGGTTTAGAACCCTAATTACAACAGCGCTTTTGTGGTTAGGCGCTGTGGTATATAAGGTTTTAACAGCGCTGTTTGGATAAGCGCTGTTAAACGATGAACTCGCTATTTATATTTAATTTGACATGATATATACCAAAGCGGTTCTTTATTAAAGCGTTGTAATATGTAAAGCAGAGTAGTATTTTTATTAAAACAGAGCAGTATTTTTATTAATAAACACACTTTCATCATTGATAATTACTTAAATTACAATAAACACAAGCTCTATTAAAACATCATCTAATAATTTTGAATCTTCACCAATCCATATTATCTCGCCCGAATACCAGCTGCATGAAAAAATTAAACATAAGGACACAATATACACGATAAAACAAATAAAATAATTTAAATTTTAAAAAGTAAGAATTTTCAACACATTAATTACCTGCTTAATTCCAAATCAAAAAAAGTTTGATTACATATCCTTTATATAGCGTGCTCATCACTAAAATCCTGTATAAAAACACCAAGCAAAATAAGTAAATGATATATAAATCTAAACACAACTTCACAAATATATTAATGTTTTGAAAAATATTCGGAATTCTTACATTGTTTTTCAATCCATATGCCTTCATTGTGATCATCCCTTCTCTGTTGAAATTCACCAACGTCTTCGAAATTGTTTGGAATGGTGCTACAAACCGCTGCACTATCTTCAGAGTAATCATTTGTATCCATACCATCTTCGAAGAAAATATGTTGTTTTCCATGAACGACAATATATTTATGTTCATTTGTGGGATCCTTGACGTAAAATACTTGTTTAGCTTGCTCAGCCATGATGAAAGGCTCGTCTTTGTATCCTTCTCTACGAAAGTCAACAAATGTCATGCCGAATTCATCAATACGAACATTCGAACTATGCACCCATATGCACTTGAAAACAGGTATCCGAACTTCTACGTAGTCTATTTCCCATATGTCTTCAATAACACCATAATAATTCACACCGGCATTTACAGGGTTCTTATCTTTGGCACTAGACACATGAATTGTATCAGCAACAATTGTCACGCCACTATTCTGAACTGAACTTCTTTCATCCTGATCTTTTGTGTAAAAAGAATAACCATTTAAATCATACCCTCTATAAGAATGAACGGCGCAACTAGGCCCAACACCAAGAGACTTCACAAAATCAGCACATTTGAACTTAAAACGTCGTCTTTCAACCAAGAAGCAAACTCTTCTGAATGCTTTTTTTGGATCAACTTTTCAGATTTTCCCTGATTAGATGACCTTATCAATTGCAAATGACGTTCTACAAAGGGCTCGATCTCATCAACCTGCCGCAACACGTAGAAATGGGCGTCATGCAACTCTGATCGAGGAACAACTTTAACTTGAAATCCAATTGTTCCTTTCCCCTGAAGACGATCAAAGTGTCGCGGCTTTGGAATCCCAATAGACTCAATATTGCCCAAATAATGTGAGCAAAACTCAATTGCTTCCTCGGCAATGTATCCTTCAACCATAGAACCTTCAGGTCGATGTCTATTTCTCACATAACCTTTTAAGGTTTCATGTACCTTTCGAAAGGATACATCCATCTCATATGGACCGGTCCAAGAAATTTTATCTCCCGTACTAAATGAATAGTCAAATGAACCATAATGTCAAAAAATGAGGGAGGAAAATACATCTCAAGCTGACAGATAGTAACAACAATTTGATTTTGGAGTTCGTCTAAGTCAAGCGGGTCAACTGTCTTAGAACACAAAGAGCTGAAAACAACACACAATCTTGTAATAGCAGATCTCACGTTCTCAGGCAATATCCCACGAATTGCGATAGGCAATAGCTGTTGCATCAATGTATGACAATCATGAGATTTTAAACCAACAAGACGCATGTCTTTCATGGAAACCAGACTTGAAATATTTGACGAGAAACCCGAAGGAACTTTAACACCCTTCAAACTGGAACAAAAACTAATCTTTTCAATTTTAGATAAAGTCGTACACGCAGGTGGTAGATAGGTTCTTTGTCCTCTTTGTTCGGGAGCTAACTCCTTACGAATGTTCATTTCAAGCATGTCCAATCTAGCCTTCACACCGTCCTTTGACTTTCCAGGAATGTTAAGAATGGTACCGATAAGACTATCACAAATATTTTTCTCTACATGCATAACGTCAATACAATGTCTATAAAGTTAACTCCTTACGAATGTTCATTTCAAGCATGTCCAATCTAGCCTTCACACCGTCCTTTGACTTTCCAGGAATGTTAAGAATGGTACCGATAAGACTATCACAAATATTTTTCTCTACATGCATAACGTCAGTACAATGTCTTGAAGGATTATCTCCTGGGGTCTCCTATAAAGTTAACGGAAATACGTACGACAACACTTATTACTTGGCCGATGGGATATATCCGAGATACTCTACCTTTGTTAAAACAATTTCAAATCCACAAAATAATGCGGAATCTCTATTTGCAAGAAGCAGGAATCATATCGCAAGGATGTTGAGAGATGTTTTGGAATCTTACAATCGCGTTGGGCTATCATTCGTCATGCAGGTTTAAGTCATAGGTTAAGTGTTTTAAAAAAATAATGCTGGCTTGCATTATTATGCATAACATGATAATTGAAGAAGAATTTGTAGAAGACGAATTTGAGGAAGTTGATAATGAAGATCCACACAATCCATTCGATGGTTTCGTGGTATATGATGGACCAACAGATCAAACGGGATTCCAATGCGTCATGATCCGATTGAAAGAGCTCAACAATCGCAAGTCTTTGATGATCGACTTGTTAACCTCCAATCTGCATATCTGCATATGCAATTACAAGAAGATCTAGTAAAACACAACTGGTTTCTAGAAACTGGTGAACAACTATGATTTTACATGTTATATTATTATATCTATTGTGTTGTAAGCTTGAATTTTCAATTTCAAATAAAGTATTTTACTTTTTCTATTTATATATTAAAAATCATGATAATAATAATAAAATTAATATAATTAAATGAATTTGAAGTAACATAAACTAAAATAAATATAATTAAATTATAAAGTTGAAAATTATATTACTTAAATTAAAATACACATTAATTAAATTGAAATTACATTAATTAATTTTGAATTAATTAACTAATATTGACTAATTAAACCTAATTGACCATTAGAGGACGTTCTCTCAGACGTGCTGAAAGAGAACGGCTGAGAGAACGAGCAGCCGACGTCCCCATCCCCATTCTGGCGCTGCACAAATCAGAGCCACAGGACGTTCCACAATTAGAGTAGAACGTCCTACATCCCCTCTGCGGTGCGGATGCTCTTAGTCCCTAAGCATAATATATCAACCAACAAAAGGTAGGCATACAATAATAATCGTGTCAATACTTCTGATATTAAGCTCATTAAAATGAAAAAAGTGTTTATAGAGGAAGATCACCAAAGCGCCCCAAAGAATCACACATGAGAGGTCATTTGCTAGGATCTCTTCTCAACGGGTCTTGAATGTTCGAGGTCTCAATCCACCTTCAAATCTCAATGAAAGTTTCGTCCTTCAAGTCTACAATGGACACATATCTTTTGAAATTCAGATCCCTTTATGAAGCTCTTCTCTTTTCAACTATTCTTATTTCATATGATTTTGAGATGAATGGTTGAAATCTTTGAAATTTATCTTGAGGTTGAAAAGAAAAAGAAGGGTCCTCAAGACTACTCTTTGGCTTGTTAGTCTACTTTTATGGTTGTGTAACCCACTATGTGTCTACTGCTGTTGTTGTAATGTAACCTGATACTTATGCTACTGTTGCGTATATTGTATGCGTCTTTTGTTGTTATGAAACAGTTGTATTATCTACTACTTTTGTATGGGTTGCTACATAGGCGATTGTATAGTCTACTTTATGTCTGTATTTTCGAGTGTTGTAGGGCTACTGCATCTTTTGTTGTTCTCGTTGCTGCTAGAGGTATAGCGTTGATCTTTAGATAAATGATCGTGAATAATATTCAAGAAAAAATAGGATTCTAATACTAACTGACGTAATTATTAGTGCGAAACCATAAATAAATTTCATATGACACTAGATTAACTGAAATCCACTTGTAAAGAGAAATTGAAAATCCATTAAATAATAGAGAAATGTCTCATAAGTTTATTTAATCTAAGATTTATTAATATTTCGAAGATAATAGTTACAAATTTTTTTACTTTTAAACTGATAATTGTTGTGGGATGAGTTAGGATCTAGTGAGACAAGCATATTTTGTGATACATATATACATAGAGGTGGTCTCTTTTGAGACCTTTACTATTAGGTGAGACCCTGAGACCCCATCATGACCGTTGGTTGCATTTGCTTCTGGAATCCGGATTGTGCCACGTGGAGGTGAGAGAAATTCGAAATCGGACGTGAGAGAAATTGCTGCTTTTGTTATCTCACCTCCATGTGGCACAATCCGGACCCCAAAAGTAAATGCAACCAACGGCCATGATGGGGGTCTCAGGGTCTCACCCAATAGTAAGGGTCTCAAAAGAGCTTTCATCTATATACATAATCTAAGTCGTTGATTTGACTAATTCGACGATTGAGATCAAAATCGATTTTTAATTGATTTGGAGGTTGGATTTGCAAAAAATACGGGCGGTTGGGATTATCATTATCAATATCGACTAGTAGATCAATAAAAGTCAAACGTTTGAAATCATGTCTTTTCATCTTAAAAAATATGTATGTTCTCCTAGAACTTTTACTCTACGAAGTTCTCCTCCGTCACTTATTACGTATAAAGTACAAGCGGGTGATATTAGAACTTAGTCTTTGAAGTTACACTCCATTTTCATATAATACCCTTTCTCTTTTTTAATTACTTCAGGGTTAAAATTTGGGATAATTGTCGAAAACCACCTCTTATAGGCCGTAATTGTCGAAAATCACTCATTATACATTTTATTACCGAAAACCACCCGTTGTTTGTATCTTTTTTGCTGAATGACACATAGTAACGTTTTCCGTTAAATCACATGTTAAATCTCCGTTAGATGGCGCGTGTTAGGTTAATAAAATTCAATTTTCATTTAATTAAGTGAGACGCTAGGTAGCCTCGGTACTATCGGTACCATACCGAGCAGATTTGGCTCAGAAACTTCAAGATGACTAGCTTGGGTTGGTATGCTCGGTTGCCTCGGTAAGGAACCGATGTCTTGCCACCTTTTTGACACAAAAACTCAGATTATTGCTTTATTCTTTTGTATCTCCTCCTGCGAGTTGAGAAGACGATAAATACGTTTAAATAGCATGTGAGATATCAATCTTTCAACGATATTGTTTAAGAATTTAATATTAGATGAACGATAAATATCAACTCATCAAGCAGTAATCTGAGTTTTTGTGTCAAAAAGGTGGCAAGACATCGGTACCTTACCGAGGCAACCGAGCATACCGACCTAAGCTAGTCATGTTGAAGCTTCTGAGCCAAATCTGCTCAGTATGGTACCGATAGTACCGAGGCTACCGAGCGTCTCACTTAATTAAATGAAAATTGAATTTTATTAACCTAACACGCGCCATCTAACGGAGATTTAACAGGTGATTTAACGGAAAACGTTACTATGTGTCATTCAGCAAAAAAGATACGAACAACGGGTGGTTTTAGGCAATGAAATGTATAACGGGTGGTTTTCGGCAATTACGGCCTATAAGAGGTGGTTTTCGGCAATTATCTCTTAAAATTTTGAGGAACATTATGTTTTTGTGAGAATGAATGATTAAATTGTAATCATTGATTTGATCAATCTGATGATTGAGATTAAATTGATTTTTAATTAAATATGATGTTTGGATATACAAAAAAGACGGGACAATTCGATGTGACTGTTATTTGAGTTTAAATCTTGTTAGTTGAAATATTATCAATTAACGGTTTAGATTGTGCATCACTATTTCACAAAAATATTAACGTAATTCTTAATCTTTACTCGTATACTACATATATTGATTTATAATACTCCATCGTCCCATAATGTTTGTCCACTTTCTATTTTTGGTGTCCCCTTAAGTTTGTCCAGTTTCCTACATTCTCCACCACACATTCTACTTTTTTACCCATCTACTTATTAACCATTGATTCTCAACCACACATTTTATCTATCTTTCTACTTTAATTACCGTGCATTTTGTGCTTTTGGACAAACAAAATGGGATGGAGATACATTATTAATAAATTCAAATTATGTGTATACAAAATACTAAATGACACTAGGAGTGTCCAATGGGTCGGGCCGGGCCGGCCGTAGCCCTAAACGTAAGGTCCGACCCCGGCCAAATCCTAAAAATTCGGGCCTTTTTAAAAAATTCGGGCCAGACCGGACCTCTCAAAAATAGTTAAGCTCGCGGACTTTTCAAAGTCCATTGACTTTCGGGTTCGACCGGGATTGACGAGGCTTGATCCAGCATAATTTGAAATTAAATTATTTTTTAAATTAAATTAATTTGAAACATTTTTTTAAACCAAATTAAATATAATTATTTTTATAAGGATAATTTTAAATAATATATTCAAAGAATATACCATATTTTAAATGTGATTGTAATATATTGAATTTAAATAATTATATACGCATTTAGAAATAGATAATTTTTTTATTATTGTACTGTACCATGATTTTATAATGTTGTATACTTTAAATTTGAAAATAATATAAATATTTAAAAATTAATTTTTTTCGATCGGACCTTTTCATGGCCTTGAACCAGGCCGGACTTTTTGGGCCTTGTTTAAGAATTTAATATTAGATGAACGATAAATATCAACTCATTAAATAATAGAGAAATGTCTCATAAGTTTTTACTCTTTGGTTTGTTTGGATCAGCCTTGGTCTTTGCAGTCTTTTTGCCTTTTGCATCCGCCTTAGGAGCTGCTTTTCGCTTACCTAAATTTCTGAAACGAAATGCAAGTTATATAAAAAGCTGCTGTTTAATCTGATCTCACGTACTAATAAGAAAAAAGTATACAAACTTGTTCTCAACAGGCTTTAGTGCCTCCTTGATATCCTTCTTTCCTGCTCCCTTACCTTTAGCTACCTTCATTGAAATAGATGCAGTAACAAATTCACATATTCAGCGATGCTGAAACAAAATGGAAGTTACAAACAACCCACAGTACTCATTAGCATAAAACGTAGTTTGCACGCTGCTTGCTTATTCAATTCTGCGCTGGAGCTTAAATGAGTCTGTGTTGAATGAGCTAACCATATCAAATTACAGTTCTTTATGATTTGGATGGTAAAAAAGTAAACTTTAATTTGCAATTCAGCATAATTTAGCTCATTTCATATCAAACAGAATATGTGGGTCAATTTTATCTTCAACAATAAGTACATAAAAACAAGACATCATCAGCTACCAACCAAACAAGACCTGTAAAAGTCAACGGAAGTCAACTCATCAGATACCCACATCACAAAATCCAAAAAAAAACAACGCCTGCCACACAAAACGCACCTAAACTAACGCAACATCAATCAAAACGTACTCAAGACTAGCCAAGATTGAGATCTCAGAACAAGCTAAACAATGGACAACAAGATCTGAGAAAAGGATGAGGATTACCTGGAAGGTGTGGAGGAAGAAAGAGGCACGAAGTCGGAATTCTGAGTATCAAAGCTGTGGATGGTTGAGAACAGAGTGGAAAAAGGTTGAAGGAATCCTGTGCTGGCAAGAGCGAATGAGAGTAGAGGTGACTGGATTGACCGGTATATTCGGTTCGGTGATGATAAGGTTTACCTGCTACACCCGGTCGGAGTTCAAGCCCGCCAAATCAAGTGTCGACCCGAACCGCAAAATCTCTCGAATCTCGTCATTTGAAATAAAACTAAAATAAGTCTTGCCTCAGATGCAATTATGCAAATAGTTTTTTTAATTGGCGCGATGTCCTAACCGGTCAAACCGGGTTAATCAACGGGTTCTCAGTTGATACTGTCGGTTCGTCAATCGAGCAGTTAATATAATTTTGTTAAAATGCTGTACCGAGGAATATTTTGATATATTTTAAAATTGTATCATTACATTTTTTTCGGATAGCGGTTACATTGGGTACAATTTATAGAGATCGTATACATGATATCTGTTCTAATGATTTGAAGCTCTGGTCACAACAACGGAGATCCAACCCATAATCGAAGCTTGTCGATTCCGCATAGATAATCAACGTCCAAGAGCGACAGCGAAGAAGGCAAACCTCCAAAGGAATAACAAATAAAGGGCGAAGAGCCTCCATGCACAGGGCAAGAGGTAGGCAACAAGGTCATAGTTATTAGACCAAGACCAAGAACATGACCATCAGACCGCCACCCCTTCCGCATCATCACATCCTAAAATCAATTTTTTAGAAGCCTAAAATTAAGTTATAAAGGAAAAAAATTCACAGCATTTTTGCACATTAAATTCTTAATTTCAAATTTTAATTAAATTTAAAATGGTAATTTACTATTAATGATATTGTAAGTATTGTTAGGGAAGGGATCAAGTATAAAGTGACAGTTTTCTTAAAAAATATAAAATCATCCTAACTTTGGATTGATTTTAATTAGATGGTTTAAAATACACACTCAAATTGTTAGCAAAATAAACAAAAGGGTAATTATGTAAAGTGACGCTAAATAATTATAGTCAAAATCTTATTACCATAATATCTCCTTAGAATCTGTCAACTGATTACAGCAGTACCGTGCGTCAAAAAGTTAAATTCGATCATATTTTGAATCTTCTCGTTGACATGGTTCAAGTATTTGTATTGGATGATTTTAGAACGACAGTTAGCAAATTAATGAACCATACAGATATTGACAAATTACTAGCATATGGTCATGAACCACACCTTTAATTTTTTGGTTCGCCAAATTCTCAAATATGATTCATGAACTTCACCTTTATATTTTTGAACCATAAATATTTTATATGGTTCGATTAATTTTTAAACATGATTCATGAACCATACCTTTATATTTTTCGAACCATACAGATATGCCTTTAACCAACTTTATATTTTATGAACCATACATTTGATATCGCGATTTCTATGGCGGAACCAGGCTGCTTTTGCAAATTCTGGGGCAGCTCGGCGTTCGTGGTGAATCGTCTGTGTTCTCTATTCTAAGTCGTACGATTTATGTTTGAAATTTGAATCACCAAAACAAACTACACCTATTGAATTAATTTAAATATATTTAATCCCAAATTGTCAACTAATTAATGAATTTTTCACCATAAATCTAAACCATTGATTTATAATTTTTAAAAGTTCATAACAATGTATATTGTATACATATATATCACTTTATACAGGATCTCTTCCCTTGTTTTTAACAAAAAAAATTCGGTTAGTATACTAATTCTATTTGAATTGAGATCGAGAGACTCAATTAATATTTATCAAGGTAAGACAAAATCAAAAGCGTCTATTCTTTAAAATTGATGGTTATTTGTAATTAAATTAAATTTAAGAATTTATATGTAAAATTATATTCAGACCGTATTTTTTTTTTATTAATATCAAAAACTGTATTGAAAAAATCAACCATTACAATAATGTCTCACATAATTTATATTTTTCTTTGAAACTTCATTATTCGTCTCAATTGTAACGTTGTATTGTGAAGTAGGGGTTAACATTTGGCTTAGATTTACAAAAATCATAAGCCCGGCCCATAGCCCACAAAAATCCAATCCGTTAAAGTCATCATAAGTCCAGCCCTCTAACACATCACATGAGCTTGGGCTTCGTTTCAAGGCCTAATTAAAGTCCCGCCCAACATATTGATCCAGTCCGCAAAACCTGACATAAATTATATGTGTATTTCATATATTTAGTATGTAATATGTATTATATATTTTTGTATTATTTCTATATATTTTAAAATATACTTTTTATTATTTCAACATTTTTGTTTCATTTCAATATTCTATATCTAATATATATTGTAGAAAATAAATTAAAAATTTATGAAACAAATCAAGTTTTATTTTTAAAACATTTTATACATTTATATTTTATTTTAACTATTAAAAATAATATTTTAACTACTAATACAGTTTTTTAAAATCAAATCAAAATAAGTATGAGTTCGTGGACAGAACTCGGACTTCTAAATTTTTACCAAGCCTAACCCAACCCGCCTCGATGAACAATGAATGATAGGTCACTATATTAGGGTTAGCCCGAGCTTAGATTTCTATTTTTGGACCGGACCGAAATGTTAATGCCTAATATATAAAGACGGTGGATGGTTCCTGGCAAATTTTTGGTAACGAATTTTCGAATGCATAAAATAACTAAATAAGAGTGGTTCTGAAAAAGTTAGTTTAATTATACGTACCCCAACTACCATTATGGCTCTACTCTTTGTATATGAATTTATATAAAGGATTGTTAATTTTAAACGTGTCTACAATCTAAATGATTTTTCGGTTACAATGCAATATTCAGCTCATACGTATCAACTTTCGAGTTGTTTAAGTATAAATAAATACATCATAATAATGTCACTATAAAAGAATGAGATTCAGACGCTTAAGAAATTTAGATAATAATATTTTTCCAATCTCACTCGAACAAGACTTAAGTTGTTTATTTAATTGTTCCATATCTTGTCGTTCATAATGGTATCACTATTTAGCTGTTAATATTATGCGATTTTACGTATATATTCAGATTAGAGATTGAACGATAGACTGTTAAATCGCTACTTCTTATTCTAACATTCTGATTTTACAAGACAAACACTACAATTTTATATTGATATTCTAATATGATTGGTCACCAGCTGCTAGATATTTATTCAAAGGTTCATTACTAAAATTGCATACTACTTATAGTAATCATTGGTTGGCATGAATGATGATTAATTAGTTTTATTCACGTATAAAGAAAGATGTTAGGTTTTGTGTCACTTTCAATTTAGGTGTCTGAATCTTTGAGCAAATTTGAAGTCATCGCTTCAACTAAATAAATTTAAAAAATA
This sequence comes from Sedum album, assembly GCA_006409495.1. NCBI lineage: Eukaryota > Viridiplantae > Streptophyta > Magnoliopsida > Saxifragales > Crassulaceae > Sedum > Sedum album. Next base: position 33,609 of record QZGG01001819.1, read on the forward strand.
TCAACACTAATGACAGTTCGATTGATGATTAATCAAATTTCTTTAAATAATCAAAGTTGGTTATGCCAATGATTAAAATGCTAACAATGATACATGCCAAATTTGGTTTTATTCATATTTCATGTCATTCGTTCTCTTTTCAGAAAGTTAATGTTTAGAACAAAAAACTATTGATTTAATAAAGTTAGCTTTGGATTTTGCATTTCTAAATGTAGGGTTTGATGAGACATAACTTTTTCTATGATGGAATAACTTAATTACTTCGATTATGATTATCTTGACTATTGAATTAAGATTAGTTTAATTATTATGTGTTATTGTGAGTTTAGATCTAGAAAGACAATGATATTCTGTAGGATACGAGGATATCATCTCAATCGTTAGTTTTAATTTATCTAACGGCTGAAATTTAATTAATTTATAATTAAAGTAGATGAGTGAATTTGTAAAATACAGGGGTAGTTGATAATGACGGTTATCAATATTAACTCTTGATAGATATCAATATAGTTAAATGATGTCCTATTATATCACGTATATTTACTTGTCATCCTACAACCTTATTCGTGCTACTGTATATGCAAATGAATGGTCGTATTTTAATTTTAATTTTTATACCAATATTTATAAATGATCGAGATGGTGTATCTATTATATACTTTTGAATAAGTTATTTTTTCATGTAAATCTATATCATTTTGTGTTTTTTTCTATTAATTAGAACAGCTTTGATTGTTAGCATTTTAACAGCCTTTTCTTAATTGTACTACATTTTCAAATCCGTGAAATTATCGAACAAATTTGATGCGAAAATCCAGACAGTTTACATTAAAAAATTCTGAAGCTTAGTGATTGTTCGCGTTGAGGACAACACTGTGCGACGAATACGACGACGTTTCGAAGAGGATGAAGAGGTTGAGAAGCTACTACGTACCTCCATCTCCGGAACCATCAGAAATCAGATCGAAACTGGATCTTCCTACTCGCAATCGCTATCGTTGTCTCATTGTTTCTTATATTCATCACAACCCTAATTTCATCGGACGGCACACCGTTCCTTCCGTTTCAACAATATGGACTGTATCCACGCTCGAAGTTTGTTGAATCAAAGCTACATCCGATTCCGGTATCTAACCGTCTGATCCGCCGCCGCCGCGGTTTGCTTATTTGATATCTGGTTCGACTAGAGATGGTGAGATGTTGAGGAGGACGTTGCAGGCATTATACCATCCGAATAATCAGTATGTGGTGCATTTGGATGCGGAATCGATGAAACATGAACGGATGGATCTGCAGATGTATGTGGATAATGATGAAATGTTTAAGAAGTTTGGAAATGTGAGGATGATTACGAAGACGAATTTGGTGACTTATCGAGGACCGACTATGGTGGCCAATACTTTACATGCTGCGGCTATTTTGCTTAAGGATGGTGGAGAGTGGGATTGGTTTATTAATCTTAGTGCGACTGATTATGAATATTTTGGTCCGGTTTATTAATGAAGATTGAAACTACTAATGTTGATTAACATGGCAATATAATCTTAGTGCGAGATGTGTGAGTTTGTTATGGTCACCATATACAATCTTCTTCTCTTTTTTTCAATTTTTATTTAATTCAATTCAAATATATGATTGTCTCACATATAATTGTCATTATTATTTTCATATATTTGACATCTTTCGTTGCATATAATATGATTTTAAAATGCACAGGATGTACTGTGCGGTAAGTACTAGTTTAAAAAATATACAAATCCCAACATAAATATTAAATCTGTCTCGACAAGAAATTCAGTTTTTATTCAAACTCTCCGAATTCAATTTCTCCAAACTCATCATATTTACACTTTTGCCACTCACCCTTTTTCTTCAATCTCACGAGACTTCTCTACTCCACTCTCTGATCTAAACCCCTCCACTCCGTCCACCTCCTCCCTCCTCCGTCGCCGGAGCTTCTTTCGCACGTTAATTTCACATATAGAGACCAATTTCGGATCTGGGAATTGGGTTGATTTTGAATATGAATCGGAGTTATATTAGGGCACAGGAGTCGCAGATGAGTGTGAAGCAACGGCAGCTTATAGCTGCTAGTTTGAGAAATTCGATTATGAAGGAAAAGGAAGATGACCTCGCTTTGTTCCTTGAGATGCGGAAGCGTGAGAAGGAGCGGGAGATGGAGAGGGATAGAGAGAGTCTTCTTCTTCATCATCCCAGCTCTGATGACTTTGATGCTCCTTTAGGTATCTTCAATCAAACCTTTGCTAAATCTCTCTGCAAGTTTCGATATTTCTGCTGTCTAATTTTCTATGCATTTACTTCTGCAAATTGTATAATATGTTGTCTAAATTTCTTTTTACTGCGATAATAATTTATAAATATCGGTGTTTTATGTTTGGATTAATTATGGTAATTAATCATTTATTGTTTCACGATGAGGAGTAAGTTCATTGTAGAAGTTTTTTTGCAGGTTTGAAGCAGGGGACGTCTCCGATATTTAATATTGCAGCCACTACGCCCGCTCCAATGCGTAAAACGGGTGCTGATGATTTTCTCAACTCAGAAAATGACAAGAACGATTATGATTGGTAATTTTTATACATTACATTTTATTTTGTATTTGTAATACAGAGTTAGTGTGGTTTAGAAGTTGCACATTTTACTTTTGAGCTAATTGGAGACTTTTCATTGATGCATTGAAGTTGTTTTTTCGAATCGATAAATTTAAATGATCAGAGGATACGATGATAGGGGTTTATGCTAGTAATTGTACTACTGAGTAAAGGAAAGTAAGTGGACTCTACAAGACCTTGTGTATTATCTTGATAAAAATGAGTCATAATAAGATAATTATGAGCTTTAAGAAAAAGATTTTGTATCATGTTGCTTTCATTTCATTATGTTTCTACTTATTTCTTTGTAGGCTCCTAACTCCACCTGGAACTCCACTTTTCCCTTCACTGGAGTCAGGAGGCCACAAGACTTATATGAGTCAGCTTGGAACTCCTAATGCTCGCTCAACTTCAATTAAATCTCGGGTAATAACCAATAACCGTATTGGTTATTCACATTTTATGCAGCAAATTGATAATGTCGTAAACTCAGGGAATAAGTAGGACTCATCAGTTCAATTTGTTATTCTAATTCACCTGGCCTTTGCAGGTTGCATTATGTAATTATTGGAGTCTATAACTATGATCTGATATCATCTTATTTTCTCCAAATTTTCAGCTAGCTAACCCCCAGATTGAGATTCCCAAAAGGAACAATTTAATTTCTAAGCAACCAGCTTCGTGCCCAGTATCTTCAAGTGCAGGAATGCGTAGACCCTCATCATCAGGGGGTGCCGGATCAAGACCTGCCACACCGACTGGCCGAGGCACATTGACACAAACATCATCTAGACCTGCAACACCAACTGGACGTCCCACTTTGACTGCAACAACTAGAAATTCCCGACCTTCTACTCCAACCTCTCGGGCCACTTTATCCTCAAGTAAGCCCACAATGCCAGCCGCTTCAAGGTCAGCAGGCCCTACAAGGTCTACGACTCCCTTGTCAAGACCTGTTGCCAGATCTTCTACACCTACAGGACGAGCTTCCATACCTGCATCAAAACCAGTATCAAGGTCATCAACCCCAACACGTCGACCATCTGCCTCTCTAAGTTCGAATAATACACCTGGTCTTCTGTCTCGGTCATCTTCTTTCTTATCAAGGTCAGTAAACTCGGGAACCTCATTAACCAGGCCGTCAGGGACAATACCAACTAAGACTCCAGTTTCATCCTTGGTCAGGTCTGTTACTTCAGTGCCTAAAAGTTTGGCTCCATCTCGTGCCCCTTCGCCAACAACAAGAAATAGATCTTGGAATCCGTCAGACATGCCTGGATTTTCAATGGAAGCTCCGCCGAATTTAAGAACAACGGCACCCGAGAGACCGTTATCAGCGTCTAGAGGCAGGCCACTATCTAGTGGCCGTTCATCCTCTGTTGAGCCTGGCCCTACCGGGAGGCCTAAGAGGCAGTCCTGCTCTCCATCTAGAGGACGACTGAACAATGGCCTAGCTCATCCTAGCGGGAGTTCTGTACCTGCACCAAGGCGCGCCCCAAAAGTTGATGACAGTGTCAATCCCATTTTAATAGGAACAAGAATGGTTGAGCGAGTCATCAATATGAGAAAGCTGCCTCCTCCCCAAGATGATAAACATTCTCCTAGTCTTTCAGGAAAATCGGCATCATCACCTGATAGCTCGGGCTTTGGAAGAAATCTGTCAAAGAAGTCATTGGATATGGCTATAAGGCACATGGTACGTATTCTAATGCGTTTTGTTGTTTTAGCTGTTTTCTTTCCTGCAACATATGATCAAAATATGTGGCATCATCCTCACTGGATACATTCAAATGTTCTATATTAAATGCCACAAGTTATGTTGAGTATAAATTTGCTTTGCACTGTTGCATTAAAAAGATAACTTAAACATGTCATCCATTCACTTGCATAATATCCGTCTCATCCAGATGATTCTTAGGTATTCAAGACAACTACGAGACATTCTAAAACTTACTGTTGCATTTCGAAGTAGCATTCTTTGTTGTACATCGAAGACATTGTCGTGACTTACAGTTACGAATCCAATTTGATAATAATAGTCTACCTCTTTCGATCTCTCAGGATATTAGGAGGAGCATTCCAGGGAATCTACGGCCACTGATGACTAACATTCCAGCATCCTCAATGTTCAGTGTAAGATCAGGATCAGGAGGACCTCCCACACGAGGCAGAACCATGAGCGTCTCAGACTCACCTCTTGCCACAAGCAGCAATGCCAGTTCCGAATTAAGCATCAGCAATAACGGCCTCACTTTGGACCTCAGTGTTCTGGACGATGACAACGGAAGCGACAAAGGTGTGCAAACTCCATCCAGCTTATACGGCAGGTAAATCCAGGCTGCCCATTGACCAAAAAACATGTCACATTGCCTCTTGTGTTGACCTTAGCATTAACAACATCTTTGTACCCACTAGGAAAGACATCAATCAATGTGTTCATCAGACTACAGAGCTTTAGCTCGAATTGTAATGTAAGCCACCGGATAAGGACTTACATGTAATGTTACCTAATCTATCCTGTGGCCAATTTGTAAGAAAACAAACTCAAGGTCTGTTATTGTAGTTTCATTCCTGCAATTCACCCTACAAAATGGATGTAATGTTATTATGAAAATAAATGGTTCAATGTGTACGAATGCAAACTTAGGGTCGAATCTTGTAAATATTTAGTAACAAGAGAATAAATATCTTCTTCGTTCTCAGCTTCATCGACAAGTCTCTTCACAGATCGGAGCCATGGCGAGTCTATGGCGAGCAGCGAAATCGGCGATCGGCATCTCCGACGATATCAACGATACGATCGACGACTACGACGGCGTTGAGTACTGGTCAAATCCAGAGCGAACCGGCTGGCTCAACAAACAAGGCGAATATCTCCGTAACTGGCGCCGTCGCTGGTTCGTTTTAAAACAAGGTAAGCTCTTCTGGTTCAAGGACTCTGACGTCAGCCGCGTATCCCGTCCGCGCGGTGTGATTCCGGTGGCCAGTTGTCTTACTGTGAAAGGCGCTGAAGATATTCTTCACAAGCCGTTTGCGTTCGAGCTATCGACGAGGAATGATACGATGTATTTTATAGCTGATTCGGAGAAGGAGAAGGAGGATTGGATCAACTCGATCGGGAGATCAATCGTGCAGCATTCGAGATCCGTGACTGATTCGGAGATTCTCGATTATGACAGTAAGCGGTAGATTCTATTGTATCGGATTGTTTGATCTGATCAGATATTTCAAATGTCCACTGCTGCTATGTGTATATTTATGCTTTTACTGGATTTCGCTTGAATTGAAAATTCTATGTTTGATGATAAAACTGCTTTGTTTCGATTATAATGTATTTATGGTTAAGAATTCTGCTTGTGTGTGATGATGATCTTTACGTTTTCGTGTCGGTAGCTGAGGGTTTGGAAGTTAATACTGAAATAGTCATAGTGTTATCAAGCCAATGAATGAGCTTCTTTAGATTTCTTCGAAGGATTCTCTTGCTGGATAAGGCCATCGCTTTTGCATGTGAACTTAAATGATGATAGAACTGTGTCAGTTGATTGCTCTTTGCGTGAGAGAAGGAGACATGTTTTATCGGCTTAGGTATTATTGGTTTCGAGTTAAGTTTATATTGCTACCAAATTATTGCTATTGAAGTTTGGAAGTATGCATGGGATTGTCTACTGGTGTGCAAACAAACTCCACTTGAAGGACGATGTGAGATGTTGGATTCCTGAACATTCAGTCTTCTAATTACTTAATTTTGATGCTCGAGACTTGAGTAGACGATTCTTTAGCATTTAACATTTAGGGTGCGGGCTGCTTACTAAAAAGTCTACATTGGTTTAGGATGCTTGTGATTTTATTAAACAAGTTGTATGCATCAGTAACTTGTAGAATATGGATGGTTTAGAGGCATATATAATTAGGAACAGGCTATTTGACCCAACATACTGTATAGAGTACTATTTGTTACACAGAGTAGGCTGCTATCTAATGTTGTAAGATTCCAGCTGTCAATTTCTGCAAATTCAACTGGTTATCCCAATTATGCAGCAGGGTGAGAAACCACAAGGCTGCCATGCCCAAACAGCTTCTGAAAGTGAAGTCAATTTAGGTTTGTGATTGTTTTTCCTTATCCTAGTTAGGAATTAAATATTGTCTACGGCTTTGTTCCATCTGTTTATGAGTGATTCAGTATTCATCCCTGAGGTGCTTGACCTCACTCGAGATGATCTTGTCAAGAAGTTCGCCATTGTATCCAACTCTTGCAGCAGCGCCCAATATGTTCATAAATGATTACTAGAAAGTGTTGGCTGTTGCTGTGGCAACTGAGTGCTCTTTCTCTTCAGCCGTAAAGTTAAGAGTACCTAATGGTTCTTCCTTTAACAATTTAGTATCCACTTACAAGTAGTTACTGCAACACCTTGTCATTATTTTCATATTGCTAATACCTGCAGAATCCCTGCTAATGTTTTTCCGAACTTCAAGTACTCAATCATTTACTTTGCCAGTTTAATATACGAATGATGATGATAAGCAGCAGAGTCCATTTCATGTATAACCTGGCTCAATAAAGCCCAGCATAGAGCATACACAAAGTAATAAACATCTTCATGCTTTCACAAGAATGACTAATGGCAATATACCAACTCTATGTAACTCCTGATACAATAATGTCTGTCTTTTGAGGGTTCAAGTTCAAAATACTCGATGAGATGGGTATCCATAGCGCGCTCATCTAAGACTTGTCCCGCTTTTTAGCTTCTCCATACAATATTACTCCGCATACTGTCATGGTGTACCCAAGCATACCAGTCAAAGAAACTGGATTCTTAAAGATCAATATCGAGATCACAACAGCCACTGCTCCCTTTGCATTGCCAAGTACCTGCAAAAACACCAATTCCCACTCAGATCCAAAATAGTTGAAATAACATTGCAGGAAAATTTAAGGTATCTCTTTATACAAAACAATTGATGTTACAAAATTACAAACACAGGCTCGTTAAATTACATCTCACTTTTCGAACAAGTACCCGACTAATTGGGCATTCCTCGTGTAAAATAATCTAATATAAACCTCATTTCTTAATGACAATTTGGATCAACAGAATGCGAGTAGGAACATTTCGGTGAATTCAAATGGGACCTAACCTGTAGAGTAAGAGGACTTGTGTGCTTGGTGACCAAGAAGTTGGTTAAATTCACAAAATACGCCATTGAAGAGTTGAAGAGCAGCAACCACACAACCCTGAAGTCAGTTTTTGCTAACTGAATTGTAGCGGCAAGTACATTGCCTTCCATGAAGATTGTTGCAGGAAGTAACAGCACGACAGCTATAGGAGCCATGTACAAAAGGAGGTTCATTGAATTCAACTTCTCTCTGATACAGACATAGGCGATACGTCAAAAAATAAACGGTGAAATCTAAGGAAAGTCTAGAACACCCTAACATCAGCATTGTACCAATATAAAGTATGAACAATTTCATTACTCTTCGGAGGATAACAAAATTCCTTGAACCACTGACTTGAGCGCCCTCGCAGCTGTTGCACCAATGCACATCAGGAACCCAAATAAATTGAAACTTGGCTCTCCCTGCATTCACACACATAAGGCAGAAAGTCACAAAACACGCCAAATAGTATTATATCTAACTACACAGTTCTTGGAGCAAGTTATCAATTTTCACTAAACCATTTCATACCCTTTTTATATCGTGTGAATACCCAGTTCATTATTCAGTTCCATTTCAGCACTTTATTTAATTACTTATTTAAACACCCAACTCCCTAAATATAAAAATTTGATCCAAGGTAAGATAATTTACTTATTTGGTTCAGTGCAAAACTTTAATGATTACACATAATGTAAGTCTTAGACAAGGGCACATCCAACATAACTGAAACTCTAATAATCAAAATTCCAAGGAACAAATGACTAGGAAAGAATAAATAAATGTACCCCACTAGCGATAACAACTCCGGCAACAACAGGAATCAACGTAACATAAGTAAGCCAAGCCTCCTTCTTGAAAGTCATCAAATAAGCAAACACAGCAGTAAAAAAGGGCGTGGTAGCACCAACAGCTTGATTAAACGATACAGGAAGATACCTAAGCGAAACATTACCACCAACAACAGAAGTACAAAATATAAAACTCAAAGCTGAGATCTTGAAAAACTGAACCCTTGATTTAACAATCTGCATTTGAACAATGTTAAGCATAGCAATGGCTACATAGCTGAACAAAGCACAAGCCGTCATGTGACACATGGTGAGGAATATCGGGTATTTGAAGCCGTAGTTGGAGAGTAGGTACTTGTTGAGAAGTAAGACACCAATGTTGGAAGAGTACCAGGATGTTACTAGGCCGAATGTGAAGAAACGATTTGTGGTGGCTGTGGGTGGATTCATGTTCAAGGAGTGAAAAAAGGTTGGATTTTTAGGGAAGGGTTTGAAGCCTCAGATCGAATTAGGGTACGAGGATTGGATTGATGGAATTTGGGGGTGAGTAGGGATTGGTTGGGGTCTTGGTGAGTGAGGGTAAAAAAGAATTTATTTGAATCGAAGATGAGTCAGAGGGAGTGAATGTTGTGATCAGGGGACAGAAACACTCACTCTCACATTAATTCATTTCAATGGTAGCCTGTATTTTTGCATTGTCTTTTGCTTATTTGTTTTTGTAAACTGTACAAACACATAGGTTAATGTTTACCACGTGTGAACGAATCAGGGATAAAGTGATAGTTTTCATAAAAATATAAAATCATCATAATCTTCAATTAATTTCAATCGGACAGTTTAAAATACACACTCAAATTGTTACCAAAATAAAATAAAAAGGCAAATATGTAAAGTGATCCTAAATAATTATATTGACTTGATTACCATAATATCTCCTTAAAATCCGCCAACTAATCCGCCAACTAATTACAACAGTAACGTGCGTCCAAAAGCAAAATTCGATTCGATCCTATTTTGAATCTTCTCGTCAAACCATAGTTAGCAAATTGATGGAACATACAGATTTTGACAATTTACCAGCATATGGTTCATGCACCAACCAATGATAATTATGGTTTTTGTAATATGGTTCATGAACCAGCTAGTGATAATTTATGAACCATACAAGCATTTTGCATATTATATCAAACCATTCAATGAATGTCAACCACTATTGGATTATGTATTAGAAACTCAGTATTTTTTGTATTGGTTGTTCAACAGAACATCAATTAAGAGTAATATTTATCAAATGTTCCCAAAAAACACAAGTTTTTTCCGTATGCAGCGTATGACATCAATGCCAGTCTTCTATGCCAAATTGACTTTCAACTCGTTGTGGCTCCAAGACAGTATTCGCACAATGTATAAGTTCCTTAGTTTATCTAACACTATTTTCTGAACCTGCAAAAAGCATTCAACATGGGATTACATATTCCAACAAGTACAAAATAGTAAGCGAGTATGGTTCAATAAATTGTTAAACATGGTTCATGAACCATAATCCACAATTATTAGGACCATACTAATCGAGTATAGTTTAACAAATGATTAAGCATGGTTCATGAACCATGTATATATATTTTTTAACCTTACAATATATGCATGCTTAACAAACTGTATCAATCGGATCACTGCCGATGTTCTATAATTGAAAGCCGAATCGCAATGTCAGACATCAAATGTCGAAAAAATACACAAAACAAAACCCTAAGTAATTCTCAACCACTGTCTAAACGAAATCCTAACAAAACACACAAAACGAAACCGTAACAAAACTTACAAGTCGTGCGAAGACATGTTTTTCACGTTGTTAGGAGTGAAGGATGACGAAAATTGATGCGGATCTGATATTAGTGTATATTTTATACACATGATGAGTACATTGATAAGTGTGCAAATTCGCAAGTATTTGTACACTTCTTATGCTTGATTCTTGCTAGTTTTCGATTATTTTGTGAAGAATTTGATACTCTTTTGTATTTTATGCAGATTTTATTCAAACTTTATCAAAAAGAGTACAAAGCACAAAATGGAGCAAGATGGATGGAAATTCAAGTCAAGTGTCGATGTGGAGATTCTACTCTCCCGAGCAAAACACAAGCCAAACCAAGCAAGTCCCAGAAGGTGGCGAGCAGATCAAGTCAGCTGAGGAATCTGAGCCAAAGTGACCAGAGATCACCTTGGCCGAGCAGAAAGTTCTACGTCAAAGTTGCTCGGCCGACCAAGTAAGCAAGTCCTCCTCGGATGCTGCACAAGATGATCTCCTCGGTCCATGAAAGTTCTGCTCGGCCGACCTGAACAGGGGATTGATCAAAGGAATTCTTCTCTGTCGAGGACAATTCTGCTCGGCCCAGGAGTTAACAAGGATTGATACAAGAGTGCTCATATAGATTTCCTCGGGCCGAGTAGAATTGTGCTCGGGCTGACCAAGAGCAAGTCTGACCGAGCAGAAGTTGGTCAGCCGAGGACCGAAACTGCGCCACATTCAAACCTGCTCGGCCAGAGGAAATTCGAGTCGGCCGAGCAGATTTTCCCCCAATTATCTTGCTCGGCCGAGGTCATTTTTGCTAGGGAGAGGACTACAGAGTATATAAACTTTTTGACCATTTCAAACTCGGGGCCTTGACTTCGGAACTCGACTCCAAACCCAAGAAATTCAATTTTGAAGATCAAGAGCTTGTGTGTGGAATTGAAGACTTTGGAGTGAAGATCAAGCATCAACATCTCCCATACTACTCTAGTTTGCAATTAATTTCATGTTTTCCTACATTTCAATTGTTGTTTCCTTCTTAGTTAGTATGAGTAGTGAGTAGTGATTGGTTAGGGATCCTTGATCCCTAGGTTACATGCATGTATTTGGATGATGATTAATTTGTTATGCAATGAATTTTGATATGAATTTTGTGCATTGGCTACATCTATTGAATGTTGCACATTAAGTGTTTGTTAAAATGCTTAAGTGTAATTAATTGAACCTAATCAATGATATATGCAATGAAAGTTGATATTAAGTTGATTAGATAGCCTTGCATGAATAATCTACTTTGATCTTGACATGAAAGTGTAGGATTGAGTTAGATGACTAGTTTACTTGATCTAGGTGATGTTAACTCTTCCAATAGATTGAAAGATTGAGGAAGAGTCCATTACCTAAGGGAGTGCCAATAGATTGAAAGATTGAGGCCTCCATTTAGATGAACCTCTTAGTCCTAAAAGTTGAACTTAGGATTAATGTTCATAAATAAACTAGTCTAATCAAATTCTATTCATTAAAATGTTGCATGATTGATTGTCATCTCCTTATATGCTAAAGCCTAGGGACCATAGATCCTTAATCCCTTTAGTTTGCATTTTAATCTTCCAAAAATATTACAATCTCTTACCAATTCCCCCAACCTTTTACGTTAGGCAACTCTTAAGTAGTAAAAACTAGTTGATTAATTCTAACTTATCTCTAGGGATTCGACTCTAGGTCTCCTAGATTTACAAATTTTGTTTGCCGTGTTAGGACATTTAAATCTCCACTATATTACACACATCAAAATGGCGCCGTTGCCGGGGATGAGTTCTAGGATTGTTAACTAGTTTGTATCACTTTTGTTTACTTAATTCACTCTATTTTTTTTTTTAAGTTTTTGTAATAGCTTGTTTGAGTGTGATATCTTTCTTGTTTTGTGATATTCTTTATCTACCTTGCTTTCTCTTGATTGCTTGATAGGTGAATTGAATGTCGACAAGACTTAAAGTAAGAGGAGCACAAAAGCGAGTTCTTACATCAACCATCAACCATCTCCCTCAACCGCCTTCATTTACTTAGGACCTTACACCATTCCCTTATTTCAAGATGTGGAATTCACATAGGGAATGTGACATTTGCCATAACTTTGGCCATGACGAGTACTCTTGTCCATATGATCAAAGGAATGATTATAGAAACTATAATGAAGATATGAGCTACATGAGATATGAAGAAGATGAATATGTTCCTCAATCCGAATTCTATACCTATAGGAATACAAACTCCCATGAAGAGTATGAAGATTACCATCCACCCTATTAACCTTACATCTATGATGAAGAAGTGCCACCACAAGCTCAACAAAGTCAAAGCCAAGAAGAAACCGCTCTTCTTGCATTAATGGAACAAATGGTGGCAAACCAAGCTCAATTCCAAAAGGATAATCAACTCATGTTTCAAAAGTTGGAACAAAGATTCAATGATCAATGTGAGTATACCTTGGAGCTCGAAAGACAACTAGCACAACAAGCTCGTCCATCAAATTTTCAAGAGGAGTTTCCTTCAAATCCAGAAGACAAAGAACAAGTGGAATTACACCAATTCATTGATTACTTTGTCCAAGGCCTTAGTGATCCTCAACAAAAACAACCTTCAAAGGTTGTAAAGGAGCCTCAACAAGCGCTACAAGAAATAATGCCACTAATAGAAGAGGAGGAAGAGGTTCCTACAAAGAAAAATAGGTCTAATGAGCAAATTCCGGATGAAGAGAAGAAGCTGCCTCTTCCCAAGCTTGAAGTGTGCAAAGTTGATATAGCTACGGACTTCTCTATGCCTAAATGGTTCTTTGAAGAGGACGAAGTAAATGAAGTTATCTTGCCTATACTAAGGGTAAATATCCCCTCAAAGAAAAGAAGGAAAATGCGAAGGAAAGGACGAAAGCGTGAGAGTCCAAGAGCTAGGAGAAGAGCTAAGAGATCAAAACAAATGTCTAAGGTGAAGGATGGCTTTGTTGGAGGCAAATATAATCATGTGAAGAGTCAAAAACAAAAGCCTCCAACAAAAGAGAAGCTTAATGGGAAGTCGGCGCGACAAATGCAATTTCCAAAGCGCGGTAACCCATCACTCACTCCTTACAAAGATGTGAGGAGTCCTTGAGTATTTATTTGCACCGCTTAGTGAGGGATCCCGGCAAAGGAGTCACTAAGTGTGTTTCTTTAGAATAAAGGCCTCGGCTACGTCTTAGCCAAGACGTTAAACTAGGCTAGTAAGTGTCATGCTCCTATTCTTAATTTGCTTGAATGATTGATGATTTGATTGAATGATTGTGCTTGCTATAGTTGCTATGGATTTTGATTGTTTGTTTGAGTGAAAGGTCACTTAGCTTGCATAACTTCTTGTGAATATGATTTGAGCTAAGTGTGGGGTGATTTCTTGCCTAGGAGATAGAATTTTTAGACATGCCTAGGACTTAAGTTTTCCATGAAATTTCAATTTGAGGCATAAATTCCCTATTTCCGAAATCCTCCTAGGCCGAGCAAGATACCTCTAAGCCGAGCAGACTAGTAATTTCAATCCAAGGAGAAGCAGTTAAATTTGTTATGGCAGAGCAGAAAATTCAGTTGGCCGAGCAGATTTTATGTGCATGAAAATAATCTAAGTCCAAAAATCTGCTCTCCTGAGCAGAATAGCAAGCTTGATAACAATTCGGTCAGATACTTTTACTCGGGCCTAGGACAATTCTACTCGGTCGACGGTCGAGCAACTCTCTCAACCTTGGGCGACGCCGTTTTGCTCGGCAGACAAAGATCAAAGAAGGAAAGATTAATGTTGCTCGGCCGAGCAACTACCAGGCACATATTCTGCTCGGCCGACCAGATTTATTCACCTCTTCCCGAGGAGAGCACGAGCAACACCCATTTCACTCTCCCCTCCGAATTTCGACCACCACCACCACCTCTAAACCCAATGATGATGACTATGATGAGGATGATGAGTAGGAAGCACACCATGCTTATTCCTTGCTTGTTTGCTTCACTCTTGCTAGTATTTTCTTGTGTATTATCTTATGAGTTGAGCTTGCTACTCTTTTGTGTGTTTCCTTAGAGGCTATTCAAACTTTATGTTTATTGTTATCTTGAATGTTTTATGAGTTGGATAACTTCATATCTCATTATATATGCTTGGTTTGGCTTGGTTTTATGATTGTCTCATAAACTCACCTTTATTTCACTCTCTTGATATCTTTGTGAGTTTTAGTGTTGTGCCACAACCATGCATGCATGAAAAGAAAAAAAACAAGAAAAGCACATGAAGCAAGCATAGATGCATATTAGTCTTCCTTCACACGAGAGAAGTTTCTTGATCCCTCTCTTATGCTTTTACTTGATTGCTTAGGAACTAAGCAAATTTTTTAAGTGTGGGGTGGGTAGTATGCATGCATTCATACTTTTAATGTTTCATTTCATTCAATCATTGATCACATTTGAGCATAGACATTTGCTTACATATCACTTTCATCCTACATTTTTTATGATAATTTGAAAAACAAGGTTGCTAAGCTTGAGATTACACTTGTGAGCATGGATTAACAAATTTGTTCATTGATCATGATAATTTGGGATGATTGAAATTCCTAGCTTGTGCACTTTTTCATGAATTGACATCTAAGCTAGTTTAAATCATTGATCATTAATGTGCTCTTTCATTGCATAATGAGTAAGGAGATTTTAGTAGCATGAACAAGAGGAATTTTTTTTCGAAAATAGCATAGAGTTTTTGCTTGTGTTTGCCTAATAGGTGACTTTAGCCATTTTTGCCTTGCTTGTGTATCAACTTTGCTTGCCTATATGCCAAATTTTTGTTAATTGGACACATTGTCAAGTTTTAAGTGTGGGGTTAACACCAAAGCTCACTCTAAAAATTCCTACTTCAAAGAAGTAAACAAAAGGAATCGTAGTGCAAGTGCCGGGGTTAGGAAGGTAAGTTCCCCCTCGAAAGTACTTGCACTAACAAAAAATGTGTTTTATGAAACGTTATTCAAGTGCCGGGGGTTAGGAAGGTAATTCCCCCCCAAAGTACTTGAATAAGCAAAAAGAAAAAAAAGAGAATAAAAGAGAAGCTTGAATGGTAACTCGCATTGATTCTTGACTTTGTGCCCTTATGCATATTGTGAGTGTATTTGCAAGTGAGATTGTGCATTTGCTTGGTTGATTTGTCTATTTGGATGACCCTGTACTTCATGGCAACACAAGTGAGAATTCTATGTCTAGCTATTAATCTTCTATGTCTAAACTCCTCTTCTCTTATGGATCATGACGTGTAGTCATATACTTGAGAATGAGTTTAATGTCATGAGCCTATATACTTGTCCTTTGCAAGCATAAGTGATTGGCTAGACAAATTTCCATGAGCTAATTTCTCTTTATGAGTTGTGTGATGATAAAGAAGCATAAACAATGGCTTTGATAAATTCTAGCTATGATGGAAAGATTGTTAAATGTTGCTTGTGAAGAATACATTGATTCCCAATTTTGTGTGATATGAATGAATTAATTTCCATGCTTGCTATGAGTTAAAATGCTTAAAATCTTGCTTAGTTGCTTCTTGATTGGTGTGTATTGTATAATGGATGATTGTGAACGGGATTTGTGAGTACTCCCTCTTGGAAAATTCTTACGAGACTACAACTCGTCCATTAGGGCAGCCTAGAGGTTTAAAGGCTTGATGCATACGCTAAATGCATCCGTGATTCCTACGAAAGTGAGTTAGGAGTAGTTTATAGCTTGCATTTCATTTCTTAGGTTTATAACTTTCACTTGGTGCTTGATTTTCACTCTCATATACATTGATTGATCTTTGAAATCTTTATGAGTCCTATCTTGCATCATTTGCTCTATTCATGCTAACTTGTTCGGGACGAACAAGAATTAAGTGTGGGGTGTTTGATAAGTGTGCAAATTCGCAAGTATTTGTACACTTCTTATGCTTGATTCTTGCTAGTTTTCGATTATTTTGTGAAGAATTTGATACTCTTTTGTGTTTTATGCAGATTTTATTCAAACTTTATCAAAGAGAGTACAAAGCACAAAATGGAGCAAAAGGGATGAAATTCAAGTCAAGTGCCGATGTGGAGATTCTACTCTCCCGAGCAAACACAAGCCAACCGAACAAGTCCCAGAAGGTGGCGAGCAGATCAAGTCAGCGAGGAATCTGAGCCAAAGTGACCAGAGATCACCTTGGCCGAGCAGAAATTTCTACGTTAAAGTTGCTCGGCCGACTAAGTAAGCAAGTCCTCCTCGGATGCTGTACAAGATGATCTCCTCGGTCCATGAAAGTTCTGCTCGGCCGACCTGAACAGGGGATTGATCAAAGGAATTCTACTTTGTCGAGGACAATTCTGCTCGGCCCAGGAGTTAACAAGGATTGATACAAGAGTGCTCAGATAGTTTTCTCGGGCCGAGTAGAATTGTGCTCGGGCTGACCAAGAGCAAGTCTGGCCGAGCAGAAGTTGGTCTGCCGAGGACCCAAACCGCGACACATTCAAACCTGCTCGGCCAGAGGAAATTCGAGTCGGCCGAGCAGATTTTCCCCCAATTATCTTGCTCGGCCGAGGTCATTTTTGCTAGGGAGAGGACTATAGAGTATATAAACTTTTTGACCATTTCAAACTCGGGGCCTTGACTTCGGAACTCGACTCCAAACCCTAGAAATTCGATTTTTGAAGATCAAGAGCTTGTGTGTGGAATTGAAGACTTTGGAGTGAAGATCAAGCATCAACATCTCCCATACTACTCTAGTTTGTAATTAATTTCATGTTTTCCTACATTTCAATTGTTGTATCCTTTTTAGTTAGTATGAGTAGTGAGTAGTGATTGGTTAGAGATCCTGGATCCCTAGGTTACATGCATGTATTTGGATGATGATTAATTTGTTATGCAATGAATTTTGATATGAATTTTGTGCGTTGGCTACATCTATTAAATGTTGCACATTAAGTGTTTGTTAAAATGCTTAAGTGTAATTAATTGAACCTAATCAATGATATATGCAATGAAAGTTGATATTAAGTTGATTAGATAGCCTTGCATGAATAATCTACTTTGATCTTGACATGAAAGTGTAGGATTGAGTTAGATGACTAGTTTACTTGATCTAGGTGATGTTAACTCTTCCAATAGATTGAAAGATTGAGGAAGAGTCCAATACCTAAGGGAGTGCTAATAGATTGAAAGATTGAGGCCTCCATTTAGATGAACCTCTTAGTCCTAAAAGTTGAACTTAGGATTAATGTTCATAAATAAACTAGTCTAATCAAATTCTATTCATTAAATGTTGCATGATTGATTGTCATCTCCTTATATGCTAAAGCCTAGGGACCATAGATCTTAATCCCTTTAGTTTGCATTTTAATCTTCTAAAAATATTACAATATCTCTTACCAATTCCCCCAACCTTTTACGTTAGGCAACTCTTAAATAGTAAAAACTAGTTGATCAATTCTAACTCATCTCTAGGGATTCGACTCTAGGTCTCCTAGATTTACAAATTTTGTTTGTCGTGTTAGGACATTTATATCTCCACTATATTACACACGTCATACATAAATGTACTAATATTTATGTGCAATTCACATTTAGTTTTT
This sequence comes from Sedum album, assembly GCA_006409495.1. Classification (NCBI taxonomy): domain Eukaryota; kingdom Viridiplantae; phylum Streptophyta; class Magnoliopsida; order Saxifragales; family Crassulaceae; genus Sedum; species Sedum album. The sequence goes on from QZGG01001819.1 coordinate 51,595, forward strand.
GTTAGTTCTATAGTTGTTTGTGAGTATTTTGATATTTTTTGTGGTTGTTTTAGGTTATTTCAACCATTTGAAGCCACGAAATAGCTTTGCAAGATTGCGCGCAAAAGCTTATTTGATTGTGAAAAAGTGCAGAAATTTGGCTAAGTGACTCGGACGAGTCACATTTTGACTTGCCCTGTCATAAGTGACTCGCCCAAGGGGTCGGCAATGGACCGGGTAGGGTATACCCTACTCTTTTTTAGGGTGGGTCGGGCAGGGTACTACCATTTTTGAGGCGCCCGTTTGATATTTTTAGGGTAGGGTCGGAGGGTAAAATAATTTTTCAAAGCCTTAGGGTACTAGACGGGCAGGGTAACCCCAGGGTGCAAAAGGGTAGGGTATAACCTAATATAAATGAATTGATTTTATTTTTGTTTACATAAAAATAATTTATATAAAATAATTTTATTTATTGCTAGTTCAAAATATGTTTAATAACTCAAATACTTGTGCATATCGTCATCGAGTAGTGTCTTACGGTTAAATATATTGGGTAAACTAGAGTATATTTCGGATGGGTACAAAAGAGTATGAATGGGCAGGGTTCGGGGGTAGGATAGGTATCAAGTATACTACTCATACCCTATCCTTGGGTGACCGGGTAGGGTCAATTTCGGGTCAAGAGTTGGGTAGAGTAGGGTATAGGGTCTGGTCGTCATAGGGTAATCCTAGGGATGCACAAATAAAAACCGGACCGTAAACCCGGACCGGACCGATCGTAAATTTACGGTCCGGTCCGGTCCGGTCCCGGTCCCGGTCCCATTCCGGTCCGGTCTACGGTCCACGATTTTTGGAAATTACGGGTTACGGTCCGGTCCGGTCCAAGAAATTTCCGGTCCGGTCCGGACCGTAATATAAATTAAATAAATATAAAATAATAAAACATTTAAAATATATTATTTAAAATAGAAATTTATCATCAAAAATTAATAAATTAGACATATATATTACCAAAAATATTCAAACAATTAAATAAAACATACATAAAATATAAAATATATAATATTCAGATTTTTAAATTAATTTTTTTAATTTAAAATTAAATAATAATAATATTTACGGGTTTACGGTCCAAACCCGGACCGGACCGTAATTGGACCGGACCGAAACGGTCCCAGTCCGGTCCGGTCTACGGTCCTTATTTCCCTAATTTTCCGGTCTACCGGTCCGTCCGGTCCAACCTATTCCGGAACGGACCGGTTGTGCATCCCTAGGTAATCCTAAGGGTAAAATTGAGTTAGGATAAATTGGAGAGGCCTAACTCGCCCGACGTTGAAGTGACTCGGTCAACCCAGTCAAAACT
>QZGG01001820.1:0-52951 GCA_006409495.1 Sedum album
ATTCAACTGTGCAAGACCTCATTTTTGTTAGTACAACATGTTTTTCCAAGCTTTTAGAATAAATTAAGGTTGGTATAACTGTAAGGAAAATGATGATATATCATGAAATTCCGACAAAAATGGCAGGAGCTTTAAACCAAGGACCACAAAAAAGGAAAGGAAGGGAAGCAACCACGTCACTCATACTCCTTGTATGCCTGCCGACAACGTACGCTTCTTGCTTTTTTAGTATTTTTTTCATTTTATAAATCCCACTTATGTTACTCCCACTTGCCTCTTTTGTCTAAACCCATTAAATTAATTGATTATAAAAATGATTATTTGCATGTCAGGATGCTTTGGATTTGGTACTCATTCACTTCATTTGACAAGTCTTAGGTATATTTATTGCAATTATAAATTGGGAGCATGAGTGCTAAGCCACGTTCAAATCCTACATTACATTACTTGTGTTTAAAATACTTAAGATATTGTTAAACTAAGCAAGTCAGACCAGAACGAGAAGAATCTGTCAAACTCTGGTACTCTGGAGTTATATGTTCAACTTCAATGAAAAATGCTGAATGCACCGGACATCTGTCCAAATCGACGATCAATATCAATAGTCATATATTTACATTTTATATATTCTTTCTATTTAAATTAACGTGTATTTTTTATTTTTGGAAAAAAGATGAAAGATTTTAGGAGGACATGCATCTTTTACTAAGACGGAAGGACATGATCTCAATCGTTGATATTGGTAACCGTCAATCACCAACCGTCCGTGTTTTTTGCAAATCCAACCACCAATTAATTAAAAATCAACTTTGATCTCAACCGTCGAATTAATCAAATCAACGGCTCTCACAAAATTTATGTCCTTCTAAAACTCAACTCTGAAAAAAAGTACTCTCAATTTAATATGTATTTATAAAAGTCAAGGGTTCCAGTCATCATTTTAATAGTTGATTTTATCAACTTAATAGATGAGATTTAGATGAAAATAAGTACTTCAAACGTACTAAAAAGTTACGAGTAAATTTCTTAACTAAATTAATATTTGAATCCAAATCAAATTATTCTTACCATCTTATGAAATTACATATCTTGCAAAACAAGAAATTCAACATTTACGTGTATGCTTATCTCATTTTTAACCAAAATTAAAACTTGAATTCTTGAAAACTCGTATAAAATTGGATTCATATCAATGCAACGTTCAACGTCTTATAGCGGATTGAAATGTACATATTTTTTGCAAACATATATAAAACTATATAATTTACTAAAATTCGATATAAAATTAATAAACTCGTCTTAAATTGATATAGTTTTGATCATAGTATTCACGTCGTCGTCCAGTCGTCTTAAATTTAAAAATCATAGTTTTTAAAATTGGATTATCGATCTCTATACAACGATGTCGTTTCCTCGATGAATGTTTTACATATAATATCTAACTAACACATCAAGCACGTCATACTCTCTCTTGTCTTCCCATTATTGTTAAGCTGCGTTCATCGGACGGCGACGGAAATAAATTTTCTGATTAGTATTTTCATGTTTCTCATATTGTATTATTCACGTTGTTATTATTATTATTATTGTGTTCACAATCAACATACAAAATCAAGTGGGATGAAATTTCCTGATGCGAACTACATATTCGAGCTGGATCAAAATGTAGGTAGGTACGTGAAAGAATTCAGAGTATACTGAGTTTGTAGAGTGTGGAAGAATGACAAGTAAGGAAGTAAACAAAGAAAAGTTGAGAAAAGAGTATTGATTGTATTGAATAACAAGAGTACACAAGTAGGGTATTTATACAAGTCTTAGGAAACCATGTTGGCCTAGCTAAGGTTAATTTAGGTAAGTAGATAATCAAGATTTGGTTTCTTTAGGAAATCTTGAATATCTTTAGGAAACCTTTAGGAAACCTTGAATATCTTTATAAACTTACTGCCCAAGCTTGGTCCTCCATGTTTCCTTAAGTCCAACATGTACCCTACATGTTTTCCTTATTCCAACACTCCCCCTCAAGCTTGACTAAAGGATTTAGACAAGCTTGGACCCTAGAGCCCTTGCCTCATTAAAAACCTAAGTATGGAAAACCACATGGGATAAAACCATACCTAGGACAAAAAGAGTACAAGAACCTTCGGCCAGGGTTATGTCTAAGGGATGACACTTGTGAGTCCAAGCCTTGAATGGATGAACTCACACACCTTGCTACTAGCAGCCTTTGTGAAGATGTCTGCTAGTTGATGCTCACTTTTTGTGTAGCTCAGCTGAATCACTCCTTGCTCTACAGCCTCTCTCACCTTGTGGCAGTCCACTTCTATATGCTTTGTTCTCTCATGAAACACTGAGTTGGATGCAATATGGATGGCCGCCTGATTGTCACAATGCATAGTGATGGGTGTGTTGATCTTGATGCCTAGGTCGTTGAGGAGAGCTTTAATCCATATCAACTCATTTGTTAGCTTTCTCATGGCTCTATACTCTGCCTCAGCGCTTGAACAAGAGATCACCTTCTGTTTTTTGCTTCTCCAAGTCACGAGATTACCTCCAATGAAGGTGCAATAACCTGTGGTTGATTTCCTATCATTCCTATCTCCTGCCCAATCTGCATCACAATAACCTACCACATCGGTGTTGCCATTCCTTCCCATCCAGATTCCTTGACCAGCCGTGCCTTTGAGGTACTTCAAAATCCTCTCTACCATGTGCCAATGGTGCATCTTTGGTGTTTGCATATGCTGGCTAACCTGATTCACGGAAAAGCATATATCAGGTCTTGTGATAGTTAAATAAATCAACTTACCAACCATCCTTCTGTACAGCTTTTCATCCTCAAAGGGCTTTTCTTCAATCTCCCCCTCACGTATGACTTTGTATCCTTCCTCAAGTGGAGTCTTTGCTGGTTTCACTCCAAGCTTTCCTGCTTCACACAAAAGATCAAGTGTGTACTTCCTTTGTGATAAGAATAACCCCTCTTTCGAGTTGCACATCTCAATACCAAGAAAGTACTTTAGTTCACCCAAGTCTTTAATATCAAAAACCGAATTGAGAAAAGTTTTAGTTTCGAGTATACCTTGTTTGTCATCTCCTGTGATGATGATATCATCAACATACACAAGGATCACAACTATACCTGATGGCGTAGTGAGGGTGAAGAGTGTATGATCAGCTTGAGATTTGTGGAATCCTCTTTTGATGAGAGTTGTGCTCAGCTTGTGGTACCATGCCCTTGGTGATTGCTTTAGACCATAGATAGCTTTCTTAAGCCTAAGAACCTTACCTGGTTTGACCATGCTTTCAAGCCCTGGTGGAGGATGCATATAGACTTCTTCTTCAAGCTCACCTTGTAGGAATGCATTCTTGACATCCATCTGCCATAGATCCCATCCTAGGTTTGTAGCAACTGAGAGGATGACTCGAACTGAATGGAGCTTGGCCACAGGTGCAAAAGTGTCAAGGTAGTCTTCCCCATATGTTTGAGTGAATCCTCTTGCCACTAACCTTGCCTTGTACCTCTCAATCTGTCCATCACTCTTGTATTTGATGGTGAATACCCATCTGCTGGTCACGGCCTTCTTACCTTTGGGAAGATCAGATTCATGCCAAGTTCCATTCCTCTCCATGGCTTTGGTCTCTTCTTGAATTGCAGCCATCCATTCCTTGTGGTCTTTGGCCTCTTCATAGGTCTTAGGGACTTCCCCTTCGTCCAACTTGCTGATGAAGCTTCGGTGATCCTTTGGGAACCCATCCAAAGAACAAACAGACTGAATAGGATAAGCAACAGCAGTACCATTATAAAATATCTTCCAGTTTGATGGAGACTTCCTCAGCCTAGTGCTTCTTCTTAGAGTTTGTGTTTGCTCAGCTTGAATTGATTCTGGTTCTTGATCAGCTTCTTCTTCATTCTCCTCTTGATCATTCTGAGTTTGATCTTCATCTTCTTCATTCACAGAATCTGAACTCTCCTGGTTCTCTTCCTGATCATGACTTGATGAGTCAACTTCTTGAGGAGTTGTGGTTGAATCTTCATCAGATTCATCATGTGCATCATCCTGTATTCCCCCCTCATGATCAGGATGGGGAACACAAGGAGATGTGCTAGGGACCGAAGGTGTGGTGATGAAGTTGTCAATGATCCTTCTCAAGGCTGCAACTTTGTCTGATGGAGAGTTTGAGATATCTTTCACTTCCTCCCATCCTGCCTTGTCAAAGTAAGCTTTGGATTCCATGAACTTCACATCCCTGGATACCAAGACCTTTCTTGAAACAGGATCATAGCACTTGTATCCTTTTTGGGTGGCAGAATATCCAATGAACACAGCCCTTGTGCTTTTCTCATCCAGCTTAGTTCGAAGCTCACCTGGAACTAACACAAAACAAAGGCACCCAAAAACCTTTAGATGATTAATGGAAGGTTTGGTTTTGTTTAGTACCTCATATGGAGATATGTCATCGAGGACTTTGGTGGAATTCTGTTGATCAAGTAGCAAGCTGTCATAACAGCATCCCCCCAAAACCTCTTAGGCATATTAGTGTGAAACATCATGGACCGTGCCACCTCCATAAGATGTCTATTCTTTCTTTCAGCCACTCCATTCTGTTGAGGTGTATAAGGGCAGCTCGTTTGGTGATCAATCCCATTCTTGGCTAGGTGTTGCTTGAATGCGTTGCTCATGTATTCTCCTCCATTATCTGTTCTAAATGTTTTGATCTTCGCATTGAAGTGGTTAGTAACATAATTCTGAAAATTAATGAAGGCATCTAGTACTCTATCCTTAGAAGGTAATAGGGTTAACCAAGTATATTTCGACTTTTCATCTATGAATGTAACAAAGTACTTATGGTTATCCCTAGATATGCAAGGGGCAGTCCATACATCCGAGTGTACTAGGTCAAAACAGTTTTCATATGATGTTTTAGAAGTTGGAAATACTGATTTGTGATGTTTACCTAATATACATGCTTCACATTCATCATGTTTAAGTTTAATATCAGGAAACAACAAGTTTAATGCCCTCGGATGAGGATGCCCCAATCTAGCATGCCAAATTTCATTATTCGCATTAGATACTTCTGAATTGAAAGTAAAAGATTCATCATGCAAAGAAATATAGGAACTAGCTAAGTTGTCAAGGAAATAGAGGCCTTCTTTGGAAACACCTTCACCTAGAAGAGCACCGGTCTTAATATCCTGAAATCGAAGCTCATTAGGACCAAACATCACCCAACAATTAAGATCAGTAGCAATTCTTTTGACAGATAAGAGGTTAGATGTAAAATCAGGCATGAAGTAAGCTTTAGAGTCCTTATTAAACAATCTAACAATACCTAATCCTTTAATAGGCACACGGTCACCATTAGCAATTTCTACATGTCCTTTTGTTGGTTGAATGTTTTTGATTAGTTTGGAGTTCGAAATCATATGATGTGAAGCACCAGAGTCGACTATACAATAATCAGATTTATTAGAAGCAAAGAGAGACATACCATTGGACTTACCCATGCTCTCCTTAAAGGCATGGAGGAGAGCATCTAGGTCTGATTTCTTCAAGTATTGATCCTCCTTAGGTCCGGTTGAGTCCTCATTAGCTTTATTGGCTTGTGGTTGCTTGAATTTGGCAGGTTTCAAGTGAGGGTGTAGAATCCAACACTTGTCTTTTAAATGGCCTCTTTTTTGCAGTGATCACACATCAAACTCTTCCTCTCATCAACTTTGTTAACCACCTGGTTAGCCTTTTCATCCACAACTCTATGAGCCACACTTAACTCCTTCTTCCCTTCAAAAAGATAAGTGGAGCCTTGCTCCTTCTGAATTTGTGCACACACTTCTTCCAGGGAGGGGAGCTTGTCTGCCCTTAGAATGTGTTTGACAAGATCTTTGTATGAGTGATCTAGGGTTTGCAGCAACCCAAACACCTTATCTTCTTCCCTTCTTTTGTTGAGGATTGCAGGATCAATAGTTTGAGGTCTCAATGTCTCCAATTCTGCCCATAGTGTGTTGAACCTCCCAAAGTGCTTTGTGAACTCCATATTATCTTGGCTTAGGGTGTTGAGTGCCCTCTTGACCTCAAACACACGGCTCAGATTGCTTGTGTTGCCATAAACCTTCTCAAGTGTCTCCCACAGGGCTTTGGCATTCACACAAAAAGAGTAGGCTTCAAGGATTGACACATCCAAAGAGGCTTGTAGTATGGTCATCACCAATAAGTCCTCTTGTAGCCACTTCTCTTCATCACATCTTGTGACAGGTTTCCCATCATCTCCCTTGGTAGTAATTGTGGGGGCCTTATCACCCTCAAGATGAGAACATAACCCCTTACTCCCCAAGGTAACTCTGGCCATTCTAGACCATAGAACATAATTAGGCCCCTTAAGGACCACTGGTATTGCCACAACTCGAGTATCCATGATGAGAGTTTGTGGAAAAAAAATTTGATTTTTTTTATGTGCGGAAGTTGTTTAGGATCTTGCTCCTGATACCATGAAAGAATTCAGAGTATATTGAGTTTGTAGAGTGTGGAAGAATGACAAGTAAGGAAGTAAACAAAGAAAAGTTGAGAAAAGAGTATTGATTGTATTGAATAACAAGAGTACACAAGTAGGGTATTTATACAAGTCTTAGGAAACCATGTTGGCCTAGCTAAGGTTAATTTAGGTAAGTAGATAATCAAGATTTGGTTTCTTTAGGAAATCTTGAATATCTTTAGGAAACCTTTAGGAAACTTGAATATCTTTATAAACTTACTGCCCAAGCTTGGTCCTCCATGTTTCCTTAAGTCCAACATGTACCCTACATGTTTTCCTTATTCCAACAGTACGTACGTATTAAACTGATGTCGCATTACATTTAGTTATTAAACAGGGTTTATATTGATAACTGTCAAATCCAACTGTCCGTATTTTCTGAAATACAACCGGTATACTTAATTAAAAATCAACTTTAATTTCAACCATCAAATTAATCAATCACGATTGAGATTAAGTCATTATGTCGTACAAAAACATATCATCTCCCTTGATCTTAACCCTTGTCTCTTTTGAACTGGGTTAAGATCAAGAAGGACATTATATTTTTGTGAGACGAAATGGTTAAATCTTAACCGTTATTTGATTAATCTTGAGATTAAATTGAATCATAATTAAAAAGGACGGTAAGATTTGCAAAGAAAAACATGGCGGTTGGATTTGACGGTTATTTTTAATTTATATCTCATCCATTAGATTATTTACAATTAACGGTGGAGATTGTGTCTCACTATCTCACAAATATATAAACGTCTTCCTTGATCTTTTCCCTTTTATTGTAAACTCAAAATGCATATTTAGAATTCACAACTTTAATTTGGGCGTGTTGAGAAGCTAATATGCACTAGTTATTGGTATGCACCGAGACAACCGATGCATCTAATATTTCTCCTTCTTAAGCAAGATGTGGTTGGTCCAACATTTGAATACAATAAAAACATAAATTGGTATTAAACTAAGATGGATAAACAAATAGTACAATAAATCGATAAAAACGTCACTAAGTGCGTCACATCATATACCTTTTTACATTATAAAAATGTTTAAACAACCTTAAACAAACGTTGTAAAGCTGTTGGAGTTTTTATTACCTCGTTTTACCTTAAATAATCAACATTGTTTTATATTCGTGTTCAATAAACCAGATTGCATTAACAAATGCAATAGGGCTTCAACCACAGAGCTCAAAACGTCACTAAGTGCGTCACTTATACTTTCAAATAACACTAAAAAAATTGCACCAGCTTATTATCTGATTCTCTTTGATTTTCATTCAACTATATCTTATTGAGTTAGTTAGATCACGAGGACAATTAAAAATTGATATGTTTTTTTATATTAGGGCTTAACACATATAAACATAATTATCATATTTTGAATTTTGTCTAATGTGTGATTTTGATTGAGATAAATAAGTTGGCTGATCAGAATTAATTTCATACATTTAGGTATGAGTCTTAAGTCTTTAGTTGATTTTGATAATGAGACTAAACCAAGAGTTACACTGGTGTGTACTTTATATACTTTAATCTACACACAAATCATCAAGCACAATGACAGGAACCTTAAACCAAGTGAGAGAGGAGCATCTGGTTGGATCTTGAAATTATTTGGAAAGTGTGTATTTTATTCAAAGCTTCAGAAGGTCATGGAGTCTCTTGGAAGAATATAATCACACTAAAGTTGTAATTAAAATATATACAATATCTTTTCAGTTGTATTGGTTATTTGGATTTTGGCTAAGTGGGTCTGCATGTGAATTATGATTTCAAATTTTGCATTACTATAAATTTATATATGTAATTAATTAATTTTTAATGGAATAAAAAGAGTGGCCCATGTATTAATGTTAAAACAAAGTTCTGCTTATCGTGTCAAAAATTGTAACTAGGCACAGTTGACATTATGTCCATTTAGGGTATGGTCATATGTAAGATTTCTTCTTTAATTTTCTCCCTCAACGTCCACGTCACCCGACAGTAACTTCATAATTCATGCTTTGAAAAAGTTGCAAAACTTCGAATATGAAACAATATCGAGGTAAATGAGTGTAGGGTTTGGAGGGAGTTAGTGTTTCCTTTTCTCATAACTTCATGAATGATATCATTTTTGATACGAAGAAATATAACTATAAAATGTTTAGCGGACTTTCTAAATGTATATTAGCATTTAGAGTTAGGCTTAGTGGCGTTCAATCCCTGCGATCTCGAATTTCAATCATTAGATCATTTTAATTTAACGGTCTAGAAATCACTTTTTTAAATTTTATCTTTTAACGAAATGTATAAATACATGTTCACATGTGCAACTGCGATAATTAAAAAAAGCAAACAATTCAAACATAAATACAAAATGTGCATTAAGGTCGCAAAAAAACCCAACCCATACCATAACGGTTAACTGGTAAAGTATATGCAAAAAGTTTGTTCACATTGCCTGATTTAAAGAACAGATCAAGCAAACATATTTTACCCAACTCAACAATATATGTAAATACTATCGGAAAAAAATATATATATATATATATGTAAATAATTCAAAATATGCTAGTAAACTTGTACATCAATTGATATTGAATGGGATAGAATTAACAAAGCATATATATTTCGTTAGATCAAGTGACGTAATATCAAATGATGATTTGATTAAATTGAAGATTGATATTGAAAATGATTTTAATTAAATTGGATGTTTAAATTTGCAAAAGAAATAGTAGTTATATTATCTTACCAAACTATATGTCATACATATAACATGAAGAGCGTCTAAGTGTATTCACATTCTTAATTTACGTTCGCATAGTCACATTTCAACCGTCTATTTCATACACTAATTTATATTCGCATAGTCACATTTCAACCGCGAGATTGATATAAGTATAACCTTATAAATATAAAATAAGGATAAAAACATAGTTGAAGCCTATATATATAACATCCCAAAAATATGTCCTACTCGATCATGTGTGAAAATAGCGAGTCTTCATTTCCTCCCGGCAGTACAACACACAGAATCTGCTCTCTCTCTCATCTCCGATTTCCTCCGACCACCACTCGGCCAGCTTCCCTTTATTAAGAGAGGAGAGAGAGAATGATGTGGGACCTTAACGCAGATCACATGATGCTTGAAGATCATCAAACGTCGAGAGATGAAAATTCAAATTCCCATTCCGTAGCACTCGACAATGCTTTCGCTACAAAAGACTCCTCAAACAGTCACACCTTCACTTTCGACATCATCAACTCATCCTCACTTCACCATCACCACCACAACAACAATACCAACTTCCTCACTGCTTCCACGTCGTCGTTTTCAGTTCCGGATTTCGAACCGGTAGTCTCTCGATCCGATAGTACTCAGACCAAGTCTGCAGATTGGTTGAATCTCTCATTCGCTGAATCGTCCGAGCAACATCAACAACAGCCGCAGATAGTTCCGGTGAAGAAAAGCCGTCGTGGTCCGAGGTCTAGGAGTTCTCAATATCGAGGCGTCACTTTCTACAGGAGGACTGGAAGATGGGAATCGCATATTTGGTTGTTAATTACTTTTTTTTCAAACCCTAGAAATTAATTAAATACATCAAATCTCAATTTTCAATCCCTAGCAGCAACTTTATTGTCTACTCAACCAGTTTATCTTCTTTGTATTCAGGGATTGTGGGAAGCAAGTGTACCTCGGTGGATTCGACACAGCTCATGCCGCTGCTCGGTAAGTATTTGGTTTACTATTGCCCATATATATACTACTGCTGGTAGTATGATTTTGTTGACATTTTTATATATTTAGGGCATATGATCGAGCTGCCATTAAATTCCGAGGGGAAGATGCTGATATTAATTTCAATATAGCCGATTATGAAGAAGACGCTTCTCAAGTGAGTGTTGTTTGTTTGATAGAAAGAACTTATATGAGTTATGAGGAACTAAAATGGTTTGGTATGTTCCTGGTTTTAGTTGAAGAACTTGAGCAAGGAAGAATTTGTGCACATACTTCGTCGACAAAGCACTGGATTTGCAAGGGGAAGCTCTAAGTTTAGAGGTGTGACCTTGCATAAGTGTGGTAGATGGGAGGCTAGGATGGGTCAGCTGCTTGGGAAAAAGTAAGCAGACTAGGAAACTATACTAGACTTTGCCAAATTTGTCTTGTCTGACTTTAGTTGGTTTAACTTGTAATGTGTCTGTTGGAGTTATTTGAAGTTAAGCATATAGTTACTATGTTACTGGCGGATTTCTGCCTCCTAAAATGGAAAGGGATAGTAGATCTCAATAATCGTTCTCATTTGTGCTTACAAGATAATGGTTTAATGCAGGTACATTTATCTGGGGCTATTCGATCACAGAATGGAGTCTGCAAGGTTGCTTATTCTTAACCATAATTTCCTTGATTTGGAATCTTCTATGTTGATATTTCCGAATAAGTTTTTGGTACTATGATCATTCATTTGTTTGGTTGTGGTGGTTGATAGATTTTAATGTTTCCAATTAGGGCGTATGATGTGGCAGCACTTAGGTACAATGGAAGAGAGGCAGCAACAAACTTTGAACCAAGTACATATGAAGTTGATTTGGCGTTGCATGCGAACAATGATGGTAAGTGCGGATAACAATCGCCTTCATTTACACCCATTTGTTTTTGATGTCGGCATTGTGGTAGTTATGCCTCCATCATGGTTGGTGGGGCACTCAGCAAATGAATAATTGATAATGAAATCAATGTAACTACACGTTTTAATCATGTGCTTGTCTGAATGCAGCTAGTAGCCATGACCTTAATCTGAGCCTTAGCATTGACTCCACATCTGATTACAATCAAAAATCAAATGAATCCAGTAGCAGTGCAGGGAACTCAAATGGGGCTGACCCAAAGGTAAATGCAGCTTCCATCAGCAGCCCACAACAGTACCAGAAATACCAATTTGTTGGAAGCTAGCTGGTTCATCTGTTTCTAGCCATTTTACTTACATGTTTTAGTAATCTGTAACCTGCAGTTTGTATATTCAACATCTGTAGCTGGTGGCAGACAAATAATGTCGCATGGATAGAACTAAACTCAGGCAGTTGCTCGTCAGCTCCATTTGAGGTAACTAAAAGATACTTTTTCACTTTTGGCAACATATTTCACTGCATAAAATATTCCTAAAATACTTTTCGTCAATCTATGAAGAGACCGCAAGCAGTTCCGTCTCCAGAAATGCCTAACTGGAGTTGGCAGTATCCCCAAGGCCAGAACGAGTCCACCTCCCAGCTGCCTCAATTATCAAGCGCAGCATCATCAGGATTCTCCTTGTCTTCTCCTTCTTCTCTTACACCGGATTTATCATTAGCTTCCCTACAACTACAACAGTCGCACCAAACATTTCCGTATCATAATTATTACACGAAATCATAATCAAGCACACTTCAAGTATATATTATACCCTTGTTGAGTGATCTGGTTAATTTTTTATAAATATATGAAACATGAAATGTCTGCCTTTGTTTTTTAAAGTTATCGGCTTGGATTCCTTGGGATGCAAGTATCCACTTGGCAGTTCAAAAGGCAATGCCATGCACCTTATCAGTGTTATCTTGGTTGAACCGAAGTTTTTGAAAAAATTGTCCTCAATTTCATGGTCAAACAAATTTTATCTCCCCCTTCAAGTTTCAGCTACTCATCTTCATTTAGTTTGGTTTTAAAGAGCAGGGGTTATAATTGTTAATTAATAGAGTAAATTCGGATTTCGATTTCTGGTGAAGGCGGGACAGAAGTTTTGCGGGACAAATGACATGATTACAAGATTGTCAATACCAAGACCAACAAAATATATTGTGCATGAACGTGCGTCATTGTACGAGTCAAATTAATCCTCGTTTCTCCACTAGTACAACGGCTAAGTAAAAGTCCGTCCCATAGAGACGCGTTTGTGCGCACAATAATGCGCGCGTGAGCAATATGAAATAGAAGAGTGCACCAGACAGTGCGCAGACAACGATGAGTGCAGTTAGTAAACAAACTTATATCGGTTTAAACAATCCACTATGAGTGTATACTTTATCATTGACTTCCAAACATCATAAATCAAATTCCATGCAAATTAGTTTCCAGTCAAGGCTTCCCAACTCATATACACATTACGATCAAAGCTTACATGGTATTATAAGTCTTGCCTAGTATACAAACTTACGAATCCCGTCAAGGTAGTAAGAATCTATCCTAGCGTGTTGCTCTTAGTTGACACTGTCAAACTATTCAACTAGTTCAACAATTAATAGAAACCAATTCAAGTAAGATTACGGTTCAAGGCTTCCCCTACTCAAACAACTATACTATCAGGAAATTCATGCACCAAATTAAAGAAGAATCAAAATAAGCATTAAGGACAAGTGTCAAAAGTAAACATCATAGTTTCATGCCCAACTGATACAATAGATTTAGCTAGACACGCTCATGTTCAACATCTCAGTCTCTGAATATAAATACTCAAAGAACAAGTTGAAGGACTCTGCGTGGTTGCGGATGTGTGCTACACGATTGGCCGGAAATCTCCCTTGTCGTCCGTGACTCTGTTCTTGCTCTCCAAAATTCCTCCTCTAAAACCCTAGCTTTAGATGTATATTTATAGTGTTGACAGCTTAGTGCCCAAGGCTTCATCATTATCTAAATTTGGTAAAAGAAAATCTAGTTGATATTTCCAAATAAGTGAGAGATTTTCGAATTGCCGAATCTGTTTTTTAAGAATTCTGGTACGCGGCTTACGTCATGATGATGTCATCTCGCGCTTGTTGATGCGCGACAACCCTCCGTTGCGCAATTTTCTTCCGCGCGCGAGCCTCTACCCCTTCCGCACGCAATTTCCTATTTCTCCACACGCCAACTCTTTGCGATGAACTATACGAAACGAGTAAGAAACAATAGTACGCATTGATCAGGAACCAAACCACCATCTGATCGACCATCCTTATATGTAGTAAAGATTTTTCTTCACACCACCAATGCGGTTTCAAAAACCATCAAATATTAACATTCATTTTCACTGGACTCAAATTTGCAGGTTTCAATGAAACTTTAGCATTGATTATTTACTCGATACTCGATCAGTTTTTGTATTTGAATAATCAATCATATAGTAAATATTGTGAGATTTTATCAAAACTCAGAATAATTCAATTCAAAAGATTTTTATTGATTCTTGAAAGCAGGAGAAACATCATTTTCTTCGCGTTCAGAATTTGAATAACTTCTAAAAGTTCACAATGCAATCCTATAATAGTGACTTGTGGTTTCGACTTTGGAGGCACCTCATTTTGTTGACGTCTTTGAGTTTGTTGTTTGCATGATGCTCCGTGAAATTTATTTGGCATTTAGGCCATTGGGTTCAAAGGACCAAAATTATGGGCTATCAGTTTAGCCCAATAGTTTTGTCTCCTGCATCGCCAAAGAGCCAATCCAATCTTACTACATAGGATTATTTCTATCATTTACATATATTAAGAACTAGGATTAAGTTTTAAGAGAACAGATAAAGTTTTAAGAGACGGAAAAACTTCATTCATAACTGCCCGCGTATTTTGTTAATTCAACCACCTATTTTAATTTAAAATTAATTTAATCTCTATCGTCAAATTAATCAAAATAAATAGTTGAGATGATGTTTTTTTATCTTACCTAATTTTAATGTCCTGTAAGACACCGAAAACTTAAGAACTAAATTCAAAAACAAAAGACAAAACATGAGGTAAAATTATTCAAAACCAAAATACCATAAAACTTCAGAAACATGCAGTCTTGAGGATAACATAAAACAGAGTTCAAAATGAAACGCTTATAGAAAAAAATGAAAGGGTGTGCCACCGCCTGTCGAGGACCCAGTTTTGCATATTGTGGCTTATATCAAGTTCAAATATGATGCAGCAAAACCGTCCGTACATATCCATTCACTTTTTCTTTGCAGCTGCTTTGGTTACCTTAGCACCAGTCGGATCCTTCTTCTCCACACTCTTGATGACACCAACAGCAACAGTCTGCCTCATGTCACGCACAGCAAAACGCCCAAGAGGAGGGTATTCAGAGAAGGTTTCCACAACCATTGGTTTGGTCGGAATCATCTTAACCATACCAGCATCACCATTCTTCAAGAACTTAGGTTCCTTCTCAAGTTCCTTACCAGATCGTCTGTCGATCTTGGTCAGGATCTCAGCAAACTTCACAGCAATGTGGGAAGTGTGGCAGTCAAGGACTGGGGCATATCCATTTCCAATCTGGCCAGGGTGGTTCATAATAATGACCTGTGAAGTGAAGTTAGCAGCTTCCTTGGCAGGGTCATCCTTGGAGTTGGATGCAACATACCCACGCTTGAGATCCTTGACAGCAACATTCTTGACGTTGAAGCCAACATTGTCACCTGGAAGGGCTTCCTGAAGAGCCTCATGGTGCATTTCCACAGATTTAACTTCAGTTGTCAATCCAGTAGGACCAAAAGTCACCACCATACCAGGTTTGATGACACCTGTCTCAACACGGCCAACTGGCACAGTTCCAATACCACCAATCTTGTAGACGTCCTGAAGAGGCAGACGGAGT
Source organism: Sedum album (assembly GCA_006409495.1). Taxonomy (NCBI): domain Eukaryota; kingdom Viridiplantae; phylum Streptophyta; class Magnoliopsida; order Saxifragales; family Crassulaceae; genus Sedum; species Sedum album. The sequence continues at coordinate 15,088 of QZGG01001820.1, forward strand.
GGCTTGTCTGATGGCCTCTTTGGCTCCTGAAGCATGTCAAGGGCTTCAAGAAGGGTTGGACCCTTGTACCAGTCTAGGTTGGTGGACCTCTCAATCATGTTGTCTCCCTCAAATCCAGAGATGGGAACAAAGGGAATCTTCTCAGGGTTGTACCCAACCTTCTTCAAATAGGAGGAGACTTCTTTCACAATTTCATCATACCTAGCCTTGGAGTACTTGGGTGTAGTAGCATCCATCTGAAAGTTCAAAAAAAGAAATAAATTAACACATGCATTCAATCAGTGTGATGATAATGCAAAATAACAAATTCAAATTCATGTAACAATACCTTGTTACAACAGCAGATCATCTGCTTGACACCAAGGGTGAAGGCAAGAAGAGCATGCTCACGGGTCTGGCCATCCTTAGAGATACCAGCCTCAAAACCTCCAGTAGTCGAGTCAATAATAAGAACAGCACAATCAGCCTGAGATGTCCCAGTAATCATATTCTTAATAAAGTCACGATGTCCAGGTGCATCAATGACAGTGCAATAGTACTTGGTGGTCTCAAACTTCCACAGAGCAATATCAATAGTAATACCACGTTCACGCTCAGCTTTCAATTTGTCAAGAACCCAAGCATACTTGAAAGATCTCTTGTTCATCTCAGCAGCTTCTTTCTCAAACCTCTCAATCACACGCTTGTCAATACCTCCAAGCTTGTAAATGAGGTGACCAGTTGTTGTCGATTTCCCAGAGTCAACATGTCCAATAACAACAATGTTGATGTGAGTCTTTTCTTTACCCATTTTATCTGCAATTACAAAAATTAATTATTATCTCCATCGTAACATCCCAATATGACACAAAAAACACAATCACGCATACTAACATGTAAATAAGAATCAGCAACAAACATATTCACGAAGACTGAAATATAAAAAATAATGATGATACTTGCGAGTCATCATCTCTATAATTAGTTGTCTAAATCATCGTAATTACAAAAAATGTACAGATAACACATTGCGAACACGAACCAGTGAGACCATTACATCGATTAATATTATACACACTCAAAATCAGAAACTACGATATCATACAAACCGGATTTCAATATCTGTTAAACATGAAACCGCAACAAAAACCAGATCAAATACTCCGACTAATCCAAATCAGTTTATCATGTAATTCCGATCAACATGTAAAAGCGTAGAGATACAAAATGATAATAACGATGAAAAACACTGATCGGAATCGCATGCATCAACCATCAACAAAACAGATCAACCGCTGAATACAAAAAAACGATAATGTAAACCGGAAACGATGATCGGAAGGAGGCGTTGATCGTACCTGAACGGCGAATGTAGAAGACGCTTGAAGTTGCAGAAGGTTCCGGAACAGAGTGAATAAAATTACATCGCTATCATCATATTTATAAGTGAATATTTAATTAGGGTTTTTTCTCCGCCGTTGGATCAAACCATTTTATGGTAAGTTCATCATCAAAATCGACGGTGCATGATATCCTAATCAAACGTCGCCGTTTGATGCTAGATGCTTGGATCTATTTTCATTTTCGAATTGAAAGTTTATGTTAAATGCAATCGGATGCGTCAAGTTTAGATAATTCGCTTTTGCTGCTCATTTTTCCTTAGTTGTATGTGATTTTGGTTTTCTGGAAATTTGTGAAGCTTGAGGAGAATGCGATGGATTTATTTTTATTTTTATTTCAAATTAAAGATAATGTGGTGAACCCAATAACATTGTTTCATGCCTCTTACAGATAAGTCTGCATCACTGTCGATCATTGCACAAATGCTTTCATGAGAAGCTGCCATAATTTTTCCTTTCTTATAAATGTGTTTTCAAGAAAAGTAGTGTTTGCTTAGTTCCTAAATGCAATATTTCATTTGCATTGTAATTTTCATGCCATCTCATTGATCACCACAACCGCATATCTTATATCAATTACAGTTATTATTAACATATTTGAAAACATCACCACCGTTAGTTTAATTTTTGGCTGAAGTTTTTTCTCGTAATACATTTTACAACTAGTTTCTACTATTTTATGTGCATCTGAGGCTGGCCGGCAACGCCCTTGGAAGTAAGTTACACTGTTTCAGCTGAAAACATCCGAACAATATATTTCCTTACTGAAAACATTTCCATATTGAGTTATCAATACCTAATTGGACCGTAACAAATAAATGATAAATTAGTTGAAGCCCAAGTCCAAGATGGAGACTAAAGAAGACAAGAAAGATTTGGAACTTTCTAGAGAAGTGTGGAGAAGATGAGAAGAAGATATTTTAGCTAGATATTTCTAGAGGATGAATTCGGACCGTTGGATGAAACTAATCCCATCCATCCATTCCGTAAGCGTAGTAATATAAATAGGGGTCTTGTGATGTAGGTTTATCATCTTGAGTTTAAGAAATAACCTAATTGGATGTGATTTTGGTTGTAGTGATTTTCTGGAAATTTGTGAAGCTTGGGGAGAATGCGATGGATTTATTTTTATTTTTATTTCAAATTAAAGATAATGTGGTGAACCCAATAACATTGTTTCATTTGCATCGCTGTCCATCTTTGCACAAATGCTTTCATTAGAAGCTGTCATACAAGAAAAGTAGTGTTTGTTTAGTTCCTAAATGCAATATTTCATTTGCATTGTAATTTTCATGTCATCTCATTGATCACCACAACCGCATATCGTATATCAATTACAGTTATTATTAACATATTTGAAAACATCTCCACCCAATCTACAAGCATCAGCGCACACGAACCATTTTCTCTTTGCCTCATCAAATGCACTCTTAACATGCATTGAGTTAGACAAATGGTAGAAAACACCTTTTGTTTCACCTATATCGTTCAAAAGCATACCTTTACTAAACTCTCCAATTCAACTTTATAGTATATATTTTCACAGTAAAAACTAAAACATACGAACATACCTTCAATGCATTAACACCAATCTCTCCAATCTCAGTGCTCCTGCTCTATTTTCCCTATAAAAATATTTAAAATATTAATACTACAAGCACAAATATATATTTACTGCAATCACACTAAAAATCTGTTCAAAAAACTACTTCAAATTCATCTATCCATTAGCAACAAAATCACTTAATCAACTATACACAGAAATTCGATATCATACTTTTGAAATCGAAAACTGTGTCCCCTTCTTGAACCTCCATCACCATGCGCGTACCCAAACTGGTGTCGACAAACATAGTGCGAGATCGTGGTGGATTCGCCATTGAAGGCGACTACGATTGGATGACGAAATGGTTATGAATTTAGGGTTTTACTTAAGGCTGCTTGCTATTACATCAACAGTTGCCGATAATTATTCGAGATCGCATTGATGGAGCGTATTTATACGATCCATCATTATCTTATTTCCGTTGTTCTTATATGCTTTATTTGCGAAATATTACCTTGTTGTAGTGTTTTGCGTTTCAGGTGTATTTGGAGTACAATGGAGATTTTACACGCTTATCGAGCAATTTTAGACGGATTCGGAGCTCGAAGACGAAGGAAAGAAGCAGAAGAAGACTGGATGACGTCAGCATGACATCAGCCGCGGACGGTACTAACATTTCATCCGCGGACCATACTATATTTTCCAGATATTCTTAAGGGTCCGCGGATAATATTCAAGAGGGGTCAGCGCGACGTTCGGCCCGGCCCAGTTTTGATAATCAGCAGCTTTTTGATTAGAGTTTCAATCCTAATTGAGAAGAATCTTTGGACGACGAATTCCAGAGCACAGGATAGAGAATTGCGAGTAGCTTCAGCCTTAGTCTTCAGAAAAACGATAACTCTTCGAACTCAATTTTCAGTCTTTTGTTTTGTTACAATGTTTTCTATGAGTAGCTAATTTCCCTACAGTTTAGGGAATTGAGTTGCAACATTGTATGAGATCATTGAATAGCAAGTTTTAATTTAGTGAATTCTGTTCTTTGCTTTAATTGCATGTATTGTTATTTGCCTAACTCAGCCTAGCGGTAAACTTAGGGTTATAGCAATTGCATGATATCTAGTTGAATTGTCATAGTAGTAAAGCCTAGCGGTGGAGCTATTGTGGTAGTTGGATTAGGTTATTGTTACATCTTCTTGAGACTCTAGCGGGTAATAGAAGATAGAACTAGAATTAGGTAACTACCCTAGCGGGACTATCTGATTAGAACAACATAATTCATTAGTTTGAAACTTGTCTGGTCTGTGATTACTAGTTGTAACGAGATTCCCTGAACTGTGCTTTCTCATTTATTAGTAACTCTTTAGTTTTTAGTTTACAACAATCTTTCAAACAACCCCCTGTTAGGAGTAGATTATTAGCTAGTAGTTTAACTCCTAGACTAGATTACTTTCCCTTGGGTTCGACCCTACTTACTGCTACACTAGCTTTTAGTAGGATTATAAATTTAGATTTGCAGTGCACAACGACGCGCTGTCAAATTTTGGCGCCGTTGCCGGGGAGAGTTCTATCTAGTATAGGATTCTTTGTTTTGTTATCGTACTTTTATTTTCTATTTTTGTACACTTTTACTGGGTTTTATAATGGCTGATGCAGGAGATATTGGAGACGGCGCTGATCGGCGAGAGGAAGTGAACCAGAACAATGCTATAGTAGACGGTGGCCAGAATGATGGAAATTTACAGGTTCAGCTACCACTTCAGCAACAGCCGCCGTATTACGAAGAGCCGGAACGTGTGTTCCATCAGAGGCGAAGAGAAGCTCAGGCGGCACGCAGGAGGTTACAGTATGAGAACCCTGTACGATCAGAATGCACAACTCCCCCCTCTACCGCAAGCAACAGCTTCCACCACTTCAACAGAACCCAGTACACCCACAACAAAATCCACCTCCACCACAAGTTCAGCATCAGAATATGAATCCACCACCTAACCAGCCTCAGTATGCATATTATCAAAATGCATATCAGCCACCTCCTTACAATCAGTACCAACAGCCACCACAAAATGCCTACTACCCACCACCTCCTCCACAGCCTTATGTGCGACCTCAGCAACAGATACGACCACCGGCCACTATGAGAGATATATCTGTGCCGGCTTTAGATCAGCATTCGTGGCCTGTAGCCCTTGATCCTAATGACGACTTTGAGGTCAGACCGAATCTTATTCATCATCTTCCGAAGTTTTCAGGATTGCCAGGAGAGGTTGCTACTAGACATCTGCAGGAATTTAATGGAATCTGCCATACGATTAGACCATACGCCATCACAGAGGATAAGTTCAAATTATTGGTTTTCCATTTTAGTTTGACTGATCTTGCAAAGAATTGGTTTTTATCGTTGCCTGCAGATAGTATTCGCACATGGGAGCAGATGCAGAGGAAGTTTCTTGAAAAGTTTTATCCTCCCGGGAAAGCATCACAGGTTAGGAGAGAGTTGACTACGATCAAGCAAGGGCCTATGGAGTCGACTTATGAATATTTAGAGAGATTTAATGGCCTAGAAAGCAGCTGTGTCAACCATGGGATTTCAGAGGCGATGTTAGTGGAGTACTTATTAGAGGGGCTGAGGCCAATGGACAGGATGATGTTAGAGGCCGCAGCTGGCGGTACCGTTTTAAACCTGACACCGGCGAGGTACGTGAGCTGATGACAAATGTAGCAGAGAGTGCCAGATTCAGAGATGAGACTTTCAGAAGAGACGATCACAGCCGAACTAGGAATGTGTCGCAGGTAGATTCCACTAAGAGTCAGGCAGATGAGATTAAGGAGCTGAGAGAGATGGTACAGAAATTGATGGTTGGCAAAATTAGTGGAGTTAGACCGTGTGGATTTTGTGGTGTCACTAGCCACAAAACTGATGAGTGTCCGACACTTCAAGATGATCAGACGGCGGACGTGAATATGATGGGAGGTTATCAGAACTATGGTAACAGACAGGGACCTCAGCCGAATTGGAATGACCAGAGCAGACAGAATTGGAATAACAATGATGGAGGTCGAGCTAGTTACTATGGACAGAATCAGCAGCCTCCACCATACCAGCCACCTTTCCGTCAGCAGAATAGATACCCGAACAATAATAATGCATTCCCACAGCAGAGGCAGCCAATCGCTCAGCCAACAACAACTAATGCAGGATCAGCTAACTCAATGGAAGAGATGTTGCAGGAATTACTCAAAGGGCAGACTGAGATGAGAAAGGAGCAGATTGAGATGCAAAAACAGCTTTCACACGTAACTAGCGCTGTGGTTGAGCTTCAGAAGAACACAGGAAAGCTCCCTTCGCAGCCTGTTCCGAACCCAAAGAGTGGTGTCAATGCTATAAGCCTAGAAAGGGGAACAGAGTTGGAAGATAGCTCAAAAGATGAAATTTTGGATCATCACTCAGCGTCTACCGCGGACGCTGAAGTGATTCGGTCCGCGGACCCTTCTTGTATTTCTGATATTTCAATAGGGACCGCGGATAAAAGTATTGAAGGGTCCGCGGAATATCAGGCAGCGCGTACGGCGGACGTGCATGAAGTTTTAGCCGCGGACGTGTCATCAATTTATGGAAATCACAAAGGGACCGCGGAAATTTATGCTTCAGGGTCCGCGGTCAGTGCTGGACCAGATTCAAAATTCGATTTTCTGATCCTTTTTCTCTAATTCCTTTGCAGATTCAAGAGGCTAGAAAAAGGAACGAGTCAGCAAATCAAGGAGACCCAGGAGCATTCACAATTACTTGCGAACTAGGTAAAGTGAGAATCAAAATTGTTTAATTGACTTGGGGTCTGCTGTGAACTTGATGCCTTTTTCTATTTATTCATCTTTAAATCTTGTACCATTGAAACATTCGAGGCTTAATTTAATTCTTGGAGATAAATCACTAACGAAATCTCTAGGAATGTTAGAGAATGTTTCGATGCAGGTTGGTGGACATCAGGTGAGGTGTACGTTTCACGTAATTGATCTGCGGAGTAGTGATGAAGATGATCCTCCTGCTCTACTACTCGGACGACCATTCCTCAAACAAACCAGAGCACAAATTGATGTCTATAGAGGACTACTTTCTTTGGAAGTAGAGGATATTGTCATAAGGTTTAATTCACAAGGTGACATCTTAAAACAGACGAAGAACAAACCACCTGATCCACCCAAACGCGGACAGAAAATTCCAGAGAAGACGAATGTGAAGACAAAACCACCGGATTACAAAGGTAATGATAAATTCAATTATAATAATAGTGACCGGTGTTTTGCAGGGAACACAAGGGATATTAAGGTTGATCCGCCTGATCAGACAAGGACATCTCAGACAATTCAATTGGGTAAAGAGAAGTCAAACAGAGCTGAAAAACAAGGTGAGTGCACTAGTGAATCACTTTTCACTAATAATAATTTTGATATGCTTAATAGGAAGTTTGACTTGGAGCAACCATGGGCACCCAACATTTGATGATCACAGGTACCGTCGAGCCAGCGACGTAAAACCAGGCTTATCGGGAGGCAACCCGAGTGTATCTAGTTAAATTTTTATTTTTATTATTTTTTTTATTATTTTTTTTTTTTAATTTTTTTATTTATTTCTCTTTTTTTTTATTTTGATGTGATACGGTGATCAGTGCACATCTAGTGCATGTGTTTTATGATTTTCAGGTGTGCAAGACAGATTCTGCTACAACATACTCAGCATTCACCGCGGACGCTTCGATATTTATTTCCGCGGACGTTACATATTTACGGAAATTGTAAAGGGTCCGCTGATAGGAAATGGAAGAAGAGTCCGCGGATAGAAGAGCCTGACACAAAGCCCAGCCCAAATTCGGATTCCGCGGAGGCTGAAGAGGTTTTTTCCGTGGTGTCTTAAGGATTTCAATAAAACTACTTCAGGGTCCGCGGGTTATATTCTATAGGGGCCGCGGTATAGCTGGTTTTGCAGAAAATTCAGAAATCGCACATTTTGGAAATTACCGACGCTCGCACGCTCAGCCAGCTCCGTCGTCACCCGATCAAGATCCACTCTCCTCACACGGTCAGGTACGATAGCATTGATTTGTTCAACTGTGTGTGAAGTGATTGAGGAAGGAATTTGCGGATTAGGGTTTTTGTGGATTTGTTATGAATCGGTGTTGGTGTGTCTAATTGGTTATATTGACGAACGAGGGTTGATCTATACTGGGTTTTGAAGTGTTTGTGTCGGGTGGTGATCGAATCGTGAGTGTCAATCGGAAGAAGTGCTCGGAGGAAGTCGGAAACTGGATCTGGGAACCATCCGCGGAGGGTACAGGAATTTAACCGCGGACGCTACAGGGTTATTGGAAATATAATAGGGTCCGCGGATTAATTGGTCAAAGGTCCGCGGTAGACGCTGAATTTTGATATTTTACCAGATTTTGGAGAATGAGTGGAGCAAGAAGGACACGTACACCGGAGATATTCTTGAGGCTACCTCATCAAGAGCCCCTATGGCCGTCTCGGCATTTTATGGAGATGATGGTAGTGTATGAAGAAGCTCGGTCTATGCTTCGCCAGAGTGGATGGCGTAGATTTTTTGAGTTGAGTGGCGAAGCGGATGTAGAGGATACGTCCGAGTTTTTGGGTACGCTGGCTCTTGCAGCACAACGAGGATCCTCCGAGCTTTCAGTACAGTCACAGAGGAGTGACACACACAGCTACTAGACAGCAGTTGAGAAGTGTGTTTGGATGGAGAGCTGGTGGAGAGTTTCTAGCGATGAATGAGTCTGAGATGCAGGAGGCATGGCGTGAGGTCTCAGGTCTGGCTACGGCATTTCACCCTAGTGAGACCAAGGCACGGTGTATTGGTAGACCAGTACTTTTTGCTATACATTTCATGATGGCCAGGACCCTCCACGCCCGGAAGAACGGAGGCGACAAGATGACAAAGAATGACTTAGCCATTCTCGCTTTGCTATGCAGAGGAAGAGTGGTGAACTGGAGTCATTACATACTGACACATTGGAGTCAGATTAGATCTTCCGGGCCTGTTACTTGTGGAGGCATGATCACTTTCATGCTTCGTGCACTGCATCCCCACCCAGTCCCGCCAGAGCATCGTCTGCTTTCCTACTCATGGGCTGATGAAGGCATATTCCTAGCAGGGAAGCATATCAGGTGGTCCCGCACTGCTGATAATTACGTATGGATTTATTTTGCCACTGAGGGACTTAGACCAGCAGATAGTCCACCTCGACGAGGTAGGCCTAGGAAGCAGACGGGAGGAGTAGTGATAGCTGAGCCATCTAACGCAGCAGAAGAGGAGACGCAGCAGCAGCCTGGTGCCCAGCAGGGCCAGTTTACATCTGAGCAGGTTTACTTTTTGTTTAACTCATTTCGTTCTCAGATTCTTGGCATGCAGGGTTTCCAGCCAGTGCCACCACCTCAGGGATGGACTCCGGGAGCTGCCATACCTCCACAGTACTTGCAGCCTTCTCCTCTACCTGAGGATCACTAGGGGAGTTACTTATTCCCTTATCACATCTTTTATTGTTTTTCATTTTATTAGTGTTTGTGTCCCCTTCTTCATTCTTGTTGTATGTTGTGCCGTGAGGACACGGCATATTTCAAGTGTGGGGGAGGGAAATCGAGTCAGTTTAGAGTCTTAGGGTCTGTTTTTATTTTTGTATTATGAGTCTAAGAGGAGAATTATCATTGTATGCTGTGATGAAATGATGATTTTGTGAGTGATGTTCTGTCCTATGAGTTTCTGATATATCTGCATGCATGAAATCTGATGTTTTTGTGATGTTTGTGCTCGATGATATGAATGCTTTGAGTTGAGATATCTGGTGATGTAGAGTTGATAGAAAATGTCCTAGAGGGATTTGACATTCATTCTGAGATTTGCATGAATAATTGCTCTATACGTTGAGTTGATATTGTGGCATTCCGATTTGTGAATAGATTATCTAATCTTTTGTCTGAGTAACCGGGAAAAGAGATGAGCGACCCTCATCTTGACTCGCGTAAAAAGGACAAGATGAGAAGTGAAATCTATATGTGATAGTTCATTGGCAACGAATGTTTTTTATTTTATATTGGTTATTGACTAGTGCCGGGGGTTAGGAAGAAAACCAAGACACTTCCCACTTGAGCACTTGCTTTAACCAATGGCACAAGCCAAAATAAGGCAAGCCATCAAAAAAAAAAAAAAAAATCAGAAAAAAAAATCAGAAAAAGAATAAAAGTTTCTTGTTGCCAATGAATTTATCTAATAGTATATTTCGGATGCCATATTAAAATTTCAACTGTTAGTGCGATTAGGATTGTGAATTGAAGAATGAAGTTAGGAATCTGAAAAGGACTATCTCTACATTTTTCATTGATATCTTGACTTGAGTATTCTATATTGTTGAGTGCAGATTGAGCATTATTGATGATGATTGTATGCAGATGTTGATGAGATGATTAGATAGAATATCATGAGTTGGATCGCCATGTAGTTACAGTATGCTTTGATTGGTTCGAATCTATTGTCTAGATCTTTACTTGTTCGAGACGAACAAGGATAAGTGTGGGGGAGTTTGATGGAGCGTATTTATACGATCCATCATTATCTTATTTCCGTTGTTCTTATATGCTTTATTTGCGAAATATTACCTTGTTGTAGTGTTTTGCGTTTCAGGTGTATTTGGAGTACAATGGAGATTTTACACGCTTATGGAGCAATTCTAGACGGATTCGGAGCTCGAAGACGAAGGAAAGAAGCAGAAGAAGACTGGATGACGTCAGCATGACATCAGCCGCGGACGGTACTACCATTTCATCCGCGGACCATACTATATTTTCCAGATATTCTTAAGGGTCCGCGGATAATATTCAAGAGGGGTCCGCGCGACGTTCGGCCCGGCCCATTTTGACAATCAGCAGCTTTTTGATTAGGGTTTCGATCCTAATTGAGAAGAATCTTTGGACGGCGAATTCCAGAGAGAGAATAGAGAATTGCGAGCAGCTTCAGCCTTAGTCTTCAGAAAAACGATAACTCTTCGAACTCATTTCAGTCTTTTGTTTTGTTACAATGTTTTCTATGAGTAGCTAATTTCCCTACAGTTTAGGGAATTGAGTTGCAACATTGTATGAGATCATTGAATAGCAAGTTTTAATTTAGTGAATTCTGTTCTTTGCTTTAATTGCATGTATTGTTATTTGCCTAACTCAGCCTAGCGGTAAACTTAGGGTTATAGCAATTGCATGATATCTAGTTGAATTGTCATAGTAGTAAAGCCTAGCGGTGGAGCTATTGTGGTAGTTGGATTAGGTTATTGTTACATCTTCTTGAGACTCTAGCGGGTAATAGAAGATAGAACTAGAATTAGGTAACTACCCTAGCGGGACTATCTGATTAGAACAACCATAATTCATTAGTTTGAAACTTGTCTGGTCTGTGATTACTAGTTGTAACGAGATTCCCTGAGCTGTGCTTTCTCATTTATTAGTAACCCTTTAGTTTTTAGTTTACAACAATCTTTCAAACAACCCCCTGTTAGGAGTAGATTATTAGCTAGTAGTTTAAATCCGACACTAGATTACTTTCCCTTGGGTTCGACCCTACTTACTGCTACACTAGCTTTTAGTAGGATTATAAATTTAGATTTGCAGTGCACGACGACGCGCTGTCACGCATACCCGTTCCCACGAAATGCATTCCATTCCTTCAAAGTGAATGCAACTTAATTGGATGTGATTTTGGTTGTAGTGATTTTCTGAAAATTTGTGAAGCTTGGGGAGAATGCGATGGATTTATTTTTATTTTTATTTCAAATTAAAGATAATGTGGTGAACCCAATAACATTGTTTCATTTGCATCGCTGTCCATCTTTGCACAAATGCTTTCATTAGAAGCTGCCATAAGTTTTCCTTTCTTATAAATGTGTTTTCAAGAAAAGTAGTGTTTGCTTAGTTCCTAAATGCAATATTTCATTTGCATTGTAATTTTCATGCCATCTCATTGATCACCACAACCGCATATCGTATATCAATTACAGTTATTATTAACATATTTGAAAACAACACCACCGTTAGTTTAAATTTTGGCTGAAGTTTTTTCTCGTAATACATTTTACAACTAGTTTCTACTATTTTATGTGCATCTGAGGCTGGCCGGCAACGCCCTTGGAAGTAAGTTGCACTGTTTCAGCTGAAAACATCCGAACAATATATTTCCTTACTGAAAACATTTCCATACTTCATTAACGTGTTTGGTAAGGGAATTGGTGCAATGCAGCATTGACATGTTCTCTACTGAGTAACGGCAACTTGAGAAACTAGATACTAAAAGTGATAATTTACCCTTTACAAATATGTCAGCCTACCATAATTTTTCACCAATATGTGCAAACCATCTTGAGCAGCTTATGATATACAGATTCTGCCCCAAAAAAGTTGCTTTAACACATGTTACTTGTCCATAAACTCAACTTTAGTCCTTTTTGTCTTAGCCAGAGCATCACAAATCTTCTTCTTACGTTTCTTGTTTATATTCTTGTCCTCTTCAACAGCATGAGCCGCTGGAGGGCATCCCTGAGTTTTAAGAGCTTCTTTCACAAAAATCTTCAATCTCCATAGAGTGCACTCACTCTGCATATAAGTGTCATCTATCTAGTCTCTTCTTTGTAATCAAATCAACATTATAAGTAATGATTCAAGGGAACACGTGTATAAATACCAGATTATCCATGTCAAGGTCCACTTCATCAGTCGATCCTGTGAAGTTCGGATTGCTTTGAGCAACAATCTCTAATGCCTTGATCACATTTTCTGGAGATAATTTTGTAAATGCCGCACTTAGCTTTCTCTTCTCTTCGACTGAAAACTTTCTGCAGTATACATCTTAAGTCAAACTGTGAAGGGACAGTAACACAAATGAAAAAATAGGTGGAACACAACAACAAGATAATATACCAACAGCCTCAGCAAAAAATCAATTTTCAATTGTTTGTCGTCCAAAGCAGAAATGCCGAATATAACAATTTACAGGTCCTAAAGATTAGTTACTTTTCCTATGGCAACGGGAACAGCATTTTTAATCTTATTCATATACAATTTTCCTACACATTTGGGAAAAAAGTAGCAATCAAAAGAATTTGATTTTTCTGAGTAAAGAATGTATCATCGAGGAAAAAAATAAGAAATCAGATGCTGCCAAAAATATAATAACAGCATCTCAGAAATAACCTGCACTTCTGAAGAACTAATTCTCTGAGTTTTTCTAGATGCTGATCAATGTCCTGAAGCTGAGGCCAACAAAAACAAGATTGAATGACAATCAGAAACAAAAGTGGGTATCTGTTTCATTATACTATTACAAGCCACATACCTCGTTGCTGATCTTTCTAGCTGCTCTGGCATGAGCAACCTCTTGAGCCAGTTGTACTCCTGATTGTGCTTCTGCTTCATGGTCTCCACTTCCTTTATCCTATAATGAAAAAGCTCTAATTATAGAAAGCTTTACAGAACATTACAATCGAGCATAGATAGACCATCAGACTGCTACACAAGAATACAAATCAGAACTAAGAGTTAGTCTTGAACTTTTTCTGCTGTATGAGGCAGAAAAAGAAGTTGATAAATATCAAGTATCAAAACCCAACACATACAATCTGACTTAAATTGCTAAACACCCATATTACACTTAGAGAACATCACACGTTGAGTACAGAACACGCCATCACCAATTAAAACTTCAATTTCACATTGAGATCAGTCCGGCAAGCACTCGTGTACACAAACCAATAAGCGCAACTAAATATTACACTATGCAATGAAACATTCACTTCTGCACAAAGGCTATGAGAAGTATCCCATACACAAAAGCAATGAATGATCATCAAACCTGTTGGAGTTTAAGTTCCTGCCTTCTCTTGGCAGCAACAGCCCTAGTCTGATTCTTCCTGGCACTGCTTGGAGTCAAACTCTCCCTGCCATTCACCACAACCGTTTCTTTCACACCATTCCGCTGTTTACTCTTGCCAAGATTGGAGTAAAAATCCTCAACCTCCTTCAAATCAACTTCAATCTACAGTACATCAGAAACACTCAAATACCACACACAATATTAAATCCCAAATCTCCAGAAAGAGAGCGGATTAAAACTACCTTATCGACTTTGGAGAACAAATCATCGACCTGGTGGTCGATACTGGAGACTTCGGCATCAGGATTCTCTGATTTGGGAATAGGATCAACCTCAAGAGGAGCCTCTGCGCGATATTGCTGCGAATATATGCAACGGTTAATAAAATAAGAAGAAGAGAAAGGAGAGGATTGATGGAATAGATACTCTCACCTGATCGGAGGGTTCAATTTTGGGAAGGAAGACGCTATTGGAGTTCATGGAGTTCCGACGAGATCGATCGAGAGTGTCCCTGACTCGAATTTGGAAGATTAGGGCTAGGAATTGGAGAGGACTCTGGTCGCATGGAACATTCAGACGGCGTCGTTTCGAACTTCTGTGAGTAATTAAGTATTACAAATTTCAAACCTTTATGGTGGCAATGGGTTAAATTCGGGGGATTATTGTCGAAAATCATTCTTTATAGGGTGTAATTGTCAAAAACGTTAATTTTTTTTGTAATCTCCGTTATGTTGGGTCTTTTTGTTTGACCGACTCTTTTTTGTTAAATTTTATATTATTTTTATAATTTTCGTTTATTTAAAACACATATATAGCAATAAAATATATAATATTTATTAAATTTCATGAATAAAAATTAGTGAAATTACATAACACTAGCAGTCGCGCACAGTCTAACCTGTGCTCTAAAAAATCAAATTGTAACTCCTTTAGTAATAAACATAAACAGACATCGTACAACACACTTTCAGTCATCATATGTGTGTTGAAATCTTTTGGCCAATAGTTGCCTTTGAAAGTAATATACCTTCGACTCATCCACTGATATAGGAAGATTAAGAAGATATTGCCCCGAATGTGCAACCTCAATCTCTTCTTCACTTGCTATCTTAAAGTTGCTCTTATCCATCACCTGTTAATGAATTGAGAAACTCAAAATCATTTGAGAGACCATAAATACACTAAAGCAGCAACATGAATTATAAAAAAGTTGCACGCTTACGAACTTTGATTAAGAATAATTAGTTAAATTTTCCAAAACGGAAAATTTTGATTGAAATGCTGCATCACGACCTTATAACTTATACCTGGAATAAGTAAGTCAGGAAGTTCTGTTCCAGTATGTCAATTTCACCAGAAGACAAATTCTGTTGCTCCAACTTCTGAGCTCCGGACACCGGATCAAATAGAGAATACAATTGCTGTCAAAATAAAAGCAAAACGTCACATAATACAAACGAAACAAACTTAAATAAAACAAAACAGTGCATTTCGATCTGATAATGACAGTAAAAACAACCAAATTACCATCAAATCTTCAAACTGAAGTAGATACCACGCGCGGATCCTGTACTCCACTCTCTTACACAGCTTTAAGAACTCCGCACGGTCAGAATAATGCTCTATACAAATTTCACAATGTTAATCAAAACACACGAAATAAAATGACCTAAATTGAGAAATCAACAACATACCAATGAGATTGGCCAACGTGACAATGAGCTTAGGTTTCAAAATCGGAATAACGGATTCACGCTCTAGCTATTGGTGCACAGTCGTGACTGTGCATATAAAATTTGGATCAAATTCATATCAAAATTCATCGAATGTGAATCAAATAACAAAATCAGTTTCTCAATTCGAATCAGACCCTAATCCATGAATCCACAACACCTGAATCAATCCTAGTCAAAACGACAACTGACCCAAAATTCAACATCAATAAAGTTATCATATTTACACCAAAAATTTCAACTTTCACAAAACCAATCAATCTAAATTAAACATATCAAAACAGCATAAAGAACCAACCTTTTTGTGTTTAGCATTCAGCTCCTTAGACACGTTAGCCTTCCCGTTCATGGCACCAACAGATCCGGACCAAATATCAGTCCCAAAACCCTCATATGATTTTCTTTGAGAAAAAAATAGAGAAGAAGTGGAGGGAAGAGGACGAAGATGAGATGAAGAAGAGAAGATGGGGTTGTGGGGTTTGTTATTCGCTTGACTTTTCTTCTTCAAACGCGTTTAGGGATTCGCTGATTGGGTTTTGATGACTCAAAAAATGTTTAAGACATCAAAGATTGGAACTTTATCAAACACCCAAAAGTGTAGATGAAGGTAGATGAAGGATGCGGTGGCGATGAGGTCGGCAACGGTGGTTGGAGAGGGTAGAGAGGATGTAGAAGATGACGGTTTGAGTTTTTGATTCAGCGGTTAAGTACGGGGAAGGGTATAATTGGAACAAAAATGTGGCTTCAATTAAAAACCGTCAATAAGCCCCTTCCCCAATTATATATAGGATAGATAAAATAAATTAATTCTTGTTTATAAATTGGTTGTATAAATATATTTCTTAGTTGATAATCAATTTTAATTTCATTTAATTGTTTTTTATTATTTTGAAATTTTATGCAAAATATTCGCTAGAGTTAATCCCAGCCGTTAGATCAGATGAGATCTAACGGCTAAGATCTCGTGCAGAATTAGGGTTTGCTCAATTCCTTTTTCTTTGCTTCATTCTCATCTTCCTAATCATCCGCCTCTCCTTTGCCGCCGCAGCTGCCAGACGATCTATGATGTTGTCGTGCAGCCTTAGCGAACAAGAAAGACGAACATTCCACACGCTGTAGATTTTATTATCATTGTTGTTGTTCTGGAGCACCAATGGGAATGGGGGCTGAACTGGAACCGGAGCATGAGCAACTAAAGGTTGGTGTGGAACAGCAGCAACCTCAGCAGCTTCAGGAAGGACTACATTCGGAGTTGGCTCAGGCTCAGGCTTAGTATTGAGATCAAACATCCGCGACAACCGCCACCACACCAGTAGAATGTCCATTGTTACTAAGCTTGAATTTCAGTTTCAACCCTCATATTGTTTTCTGTTTCTTGTACACTTACAACTGCATTGTTTTACTCGCGTCCTTGTCAGACTCAAAGCTAGGGCTTTTTCTCTTTTTCTCTTAAATTCGGACATGAATACCAACTTTGGCCGGTGGAGTTGTAAAGTAGGGTTTGGATGCGGCGGAGATGAAGGAGGTGATGGTGGCGGTAAGGGCAGTGGAGGTTGAAGGAGGTGATGGTGGCGATAAGGGCAGTGGAGGTTGAAGGAGATGATGGTGGCCTAATTTACCTAATTAAATGAGATTCATTAACCTAATTAATTAAAATTGCCTAATTAAATGAAAATTGTATTTAATTAACCTAATTAATGTCATCTAACGGAGATTACAAAAGTTTAACGTTTTTCGTTAAAATGTGTCGGTCAACAAAAAAACGAACAACGGATGGTAGATTTTCGACAATTACGCCCTATAAGAGGTGGTTTTCGGAATAATCCCTAAATTCGGTTAGATTTTGATGCATTTAAGTTGCAACAATGCCCAATGTAACCGCTATCGAAAAAAAAAAAAAAAGTTGCAACAAAAACAGGTGCAATATTTGAGAAGAAGAGCATGTGTGTGGAAGTCATATAATTGAAGTACTGAAACAAAATTGAGAACCCAAGGGACTTAAACGGGCACAGATATCTGAGAACCTTAATGGCCTCTAAGACTATAATCACTCTTGGGATACTTTCCTCTTCTTATGGTTTTTGGGTCTGCTTGTTCTACTTCCATTCTCAGCGTTACTGCCCTTCTCATTTTCTTTTGGGGCCACTTCTTTTGTGAGAAGAGTTTCTTGCGAATTCTTCTTTGTTGGTTCCTTCCGTTTATTCATTTTTCCTTCAGCTGGCAAACTGTAGCAGATTTGTTGCAAACATCAGCAGTTTCCAAGTTGCACATATTCAAGATAAATAGCAACAATAATAGTTTTTTTTATCATGAACATGGTATTTCGATTTACTTATGCAGCCTTGAAGAAGCTTTCTACAAATGCGGGAATGTCGCTTAACATACAAAAACTGATAGACCTTAGTCATACCTTTTCTTTTCTAGACTGGATAAATTCCTCGCAACAGCATTTGAAATCATGCTTTTGTAATACTGAGAAAATGGTGTGCTGCTGCTGGACTTCTCATTCTGATCCATTAAATCAACGTTAAATATAAGGCAGTTCAAAAGCATAAAGGAATGGATGTAGCAAGAATAACGAACCTGCAGAAATGTGTCAACGGACTGGAAATCTTTTGGTGAATATGCAACATCATCCCTTCTTTTCTGAACATAATCAACATTTTGCTCCACCTAGATTTAGCATTTAAGTATTTATTTAGTGAGGGACAAAACCAGAATGAATCAGGATCCCTTTCGGAGGAATTGAAGATTAACTCTAATTGTCAATCATTAAATACCTGATCGATAAATCGTTGCACCATGCGCCGGAAACTGTCGTCATTTGTTGAGTCGTAAAACTTCCTCAATCGTATAAGCGGAATAGTTGCCAGCTCGGGAAAAGATATGTGATAACTCCACTGAGCAAAGTGTGCACATAACAGCACAATGGCTGATGAGACACATTCTTGCTGGAAGCTACGGGATTTCAACCATTGCTTTGGCAGCTACGACAAAGTGATGACAAGTCAGAACACGACCTGCATAGTAAATAATGGCATATCACACGTCGCCATATTAAAAACAGACTTACCTTTAAGGTCTTTGACAAGTCGAATCCATTTTGAGATTTTGTGGCAGCTTTGCCACATGCATATTCCAAGATGTCCAGTGCAAAAGATGCAATTGGTATAAATATTCTGCTTGCACTGGATAGGTCATTTAGCCATTGAACACATTTTAATCTCAATGGAATATACCATGGCCCCGGAAACAGATAAGCTATTCCGTTAATTATTTGAATCATCGAATGAAGTAATGCATGCAGATCAAAATCCAGAATGTGGGCTGAGATAAATTTAACCCAGAGTTCAATGCAGAATACGTATTGCCATGTGCATATCTTCTCCACTGCTTCCTATTTTGTGGCAAAACAAACAAAAGAACTATGAGTTCTTGAATTTTTCAGTAAGCATTTTCATTTCATACTAGTAAGTCAGCCGCTAAAAACATAAAGATGCCATACCTTTTTCTTTTCACATAAGCCTTGCTTTAGTATCTTAGCAAGTTGTTGGATAGACAGCAGTGCTTTGCTGGATGACTTTTGTAGATCAAGGGAGCATAACTCAAGAACAGAATCTTTCAGAAATTGTACATGAGTCAGAGAGGCAGAATCCAACACTTCACTACGAGAAACATATGATGTGTATGTTTTGATTAAGCACACATCAAAATAGTCTGCATTGAATAAGACCGACACGTCTCGTATGATTAGAAAAGCAAACGACGAGATTGGTTCTCCCATTGTTGCCCACAGCTGAACCACAATCTGAAAAATCATATAGGAGTTATCAATGAACAATGAAGTGCCTCTCAATATAAAAATAGCTTGCGGTGCATACATTCTAAAATGAGAAGAAAGGGTAAACGAATGTAAAGATACTTCAGTTGACCTTAGTGACACATTGAAGTATTCAGAAAGGCTAATGTTATCGAACAGTCATTACCCAAAATATACATTTCACAAAAATGTAGTAGTAAATGAATCGAACCTTGAGCAGTCTTCGCAGCAGAGATGGAAAAGGTCCAAGCAATGATATAGAAGAATGTAATCTGCTTAGAGAGAAGGCTAGTGTTTCAGCATCAGTAAGCTGGTTAAGGATAAAAATCGTGCTTCTAAGATAAGACTTCACTAAGGGTTTCAAATCTTTCCATTTTGAAGAATTCTTGAAGTCCAACACTGCTTCTTTTTTGGAATTGGAACTGGATTTGCCTAAAATCTTACGGAAAATTCCATCAGCTTCGCGAAGCATGAACATAGTTAGGTTTTCAAACACTTCACTGTTCTTAAATTGCTTTGATGAGACCCCTCCAGGCTCCTCTGACTCAACTCCATGGTGGCATGCAGCACGATATGCATTTATCAGACAAATAAGTGCAGGTAAACTCTCCTGCTGTGTCACTAATTCATACCAGGAATTCAATTGAGTTTTTGTTAAAAGCTTGTGGCCGCTGGAACTGTCTCCCTTTTCAGTTGTCATGCCATCATTGCTTAATTCATCTTCATCAGAAAACTGGAATAATGGAAGAACAGTATAATGTATAAAGGCAGAATCTGTTGAGTATTAAAAAAACACCCAGGAAATAGAAAATTAAGCAATATATTTACAATACAGCTATAATTCATTGAGGCCTATTTCCTGTGTTGCTCGCATAACTTACCATTTCATCATCGTTGGCCAAGTCATGATTGTGACTCTCCAAGAACTTCGCAAACGATGGGTCCTGAATGATAGATGAATATTTCACTCAAAGCGGATGGCAAAATAAAGTCAAGAAATGAGAGATGAATATCTGAACAAGCACTTAATCAGGGTGACTAAGTTAGCCACAGCGTGCTCAAAAGAAAAATATTGCTTACGTCATCAAAACCACATATAACACGAAGACTTACCTTTTTTATTAGCCGATCCAGTTTTTTCTTGTGCTCAGCGAGCTCCAATTTCATAGTCCTGTTTTGGGTTGCAAGTTCACTCTCATCATGATCCTCTGCATAATTAATTTTACAAATATTTCATGAGATGTCCACTTGACCAAGAAGTGAATTGTACATATAAAAAAAAATAACAGCACCTGGGAAAGATTCAGGACTCTCGGTTTGAGGAATACTAGCACAGTTCGAGTCCTGATAGTGTTACATTAATGTCAGACACCATACACAGAATACTTAAAACCTTTGAGACTTAATATGATATGTGCACCTCTGAAAGGTATCCATCACTACCCGAATCATCCTCAGTCAAATCACTATCTTCATTATCAAAAATAGCATCCAATGCAAATTCCACTGGCCCTTCATCTTCATGGATTCTAAGAAACAACAAAAAACATCACGTAAAAAGGTTTTCGCCAATGCCCTACGATTTTCTTACTTAACAATACTCACTATGATCTAAATTTGATATCTACAGAACCACCTCAAAAATCAGAACTATCTCATGTTTGGACCATTATATACCATAAAATTACCTTTTGATAGGTTTCTTAGCATCAACTTCATCTTCTGCAGCACCACCACCACCGCCACCAGAACCACGTTCTGCACAAAAAAATCAAACAAAGCCCTCAAAAAAAGCTCAACAATAATCAGCTAACCTACTAAACCTCCAATAAGCTTCTGAATCCTTTAAACACTTACTTTCACAAAATCAAGTTGATAAATGCACCAAATGATATTCCCAAAAATGAAGTGCTAATATGAAATCTTACTTGAAAACCTCTTATTGAGCAGAGCTTTTGTCTTCCGCTGGTGTTTATGTACAGACTGCAAATTCTTCTTGGCAAACTTCCTCGCATTTCTTCCTAGCTTCCCCATTCTAACAACTGCGTCCGAATCAAGTTGAATTTATATAGCATTCAAGAGCTCTGATTCGAAACAATAATCAATTGCGTACCTGAGAATTTCGATGGCGACGAGACGCCGCTTCTTTTCAGCTGCAGCTTAAACCCTAATGCAAACCCTAAACAAGACGAGGTAAGAGACGGGCGCTATTTCAAGTTTGCTAAACTTGTGGAGCTAGTGGTGAATTATTATAAACGATAAGGATGCATTCATAATATATGTGAATTTCCAATACAGGCAGAAAAATGTATCAATAGATTTTTTTTGAATCTTATTTGGATATTTGCCCCTTAATGTCAAATTTTCGAATGCTGCTAGGTACACATCCATAATTGATGCATCTAGTAGTACTTTTTTTGTTGTTGTTATAAATCTATATATATGGGATAGGATCGCGAGGAATGATAATTTTTGTAAGACAAAATGACGTAATCTCAATCGTTTATTTGATTAATATGACGGTGAGATTAAGTTGGTTTTTAATTAAATTTGGCGGTTGTATTTGTAAAAAACACGATCCGTTGGATTTGACGGTTATTTTTTTAATTAAATCTCATATGTTAGATTATTAGTAATCAACGATAATGTCTCATCGTCTTACAAATACTTATACGTCCTTCTCAAACTTTTCCCCTATATATATAGGATTTTACTCGGGTGAATCCTTCATTTATGGTGGATCCGTAAGTCTCAGTCTCAACCCTTGGATGGAGAAAGGAAATTGCGTCACGTTTCTCCATCCACCCAATTAAGCGTATTGTGATGTAAGTGTTGATATCTCATTAAA
Organism: Sedum album; assembly: GCA_006409495.1. Classification (NCBI taxonomy): domain Eukaryota; kingdom Viridiplantae; phylum Streptophyta; class Magnoliopsida; order Saxifragales; family Crassulaceae; genus Sedum; species Sedum album. The sequence goes on from QZGG01001820.1 coordinate 37,326, forward strand.
TGCATTGTATTTTTTTACTTTTCTCATATTTCTCTCTCCCCGATCTTCCTCTCAATTTCACCATTTTCACCATTTGTGGAGCTTAAACCCAACGGACCCATTTTACATCGCAACCATTTTCATCATTTCAACCATCTTAATCACCTTCAAGGCTTCAACTATTATACTTCATCCGTTTGCAACCAGTTTTTCATCATCTTCAATCTCCGACTCATTATACTACTCAAACTCGACTCATATAAACCCCCACTTCAAATCCCATTTATACCCCCATTCTACTCAACAAATGAAGTACAATTTATTTGCAATTTAATTCACATTAAGTTAAGTCATTACGTGTAATTCATTTACGAATTAGTTTCCCGAAGCGAACTCAGTATCGTGTAATTTATTTATAATTTAATTTTACGAAAGTTAATCATCCCTTATCAAATGTCATTATATGGGTAGTGAAAAATCAAGGAGAGAAAGAACATCTTTGTTTGAGACCATAAATTACAATCTCAACCATTAATTAACAATAATATAGTGTACGAGTTTTAAAGTAAAAATAACCGTCAAATCCAATAGTTCGTATTTTTTACAAATCTACCAACCCGATTTGATTAAAATATAATATAATTTCTACTGTCGAATTCAAATCAACAATTGAGATTAAATTATTATTTCTCACTAAAACATAATACATCTCTTAATTTGAATCCTATATACATAATTATATTTTTGTTGATGAGTGCTAAACTGTATCAAAGTAATTGATTTCACAACCGATTTGGTATGAAGGGTAGGTTAGCCTCCTTTTATCATTACCTTAGCTTACTATTTATCCATGATCATTGATCAACATCATGGTTGGTCTTCTTCCATTATCCACATTTGTGCTATCTTTCATGCTACACTTATTTGCATTATCTTTAAGTAATTGTTAATAAGTTGGTTTAGTGAAATGACATTTCCCTAGTGAAATAGTGAAAAATAACAACAAGCACATGAATGTGAGTTTAAGTTATGACTTTTTCTATAAACTAAATTATTTGATTTGCACTTCATTATTTTTTAGTTAATATCTTCATTTGTAATTGCTCGCACTGATTATATGAATAATAAATTCAAAAAAGAAAGGAATGCTCATTCACTTCTTATGGTTTCTGATGGCAAAACAAATAGTAAATCCTGCAAAAATAGTAACCCCAAACACATATAGTGAATTCTTGATTAGTGACATGAAACCCTACCTTCTACACCTCCCACCGTTTACTCTCATTATAATCCTACAAGTATCATTCTATAGCATCCTGATAATTCGACAATGTATGCGATTTGACAGGTATCTAAGCAGTTGATGAGTCGTCTGGGATTGAGCTGATTCTCATTTCAACAACTTTCTTGTGGGAATTTGAATGCAGTGATGGAACAAATGTTGGACTTGCAGCTGGTCGATATTCAGGGAAAAGACGACCTGACTTGTGACGAACTCCACAAGCGTTACAAAGGGTTTTAGGACCCATAGGTCCTGTTCTCCATTGCGGGGTTTTGGTGATCTCGCAATGGAGGCATTTCCTGACCTCCGATATAGGTGGGTCAGGATTAATTTCATTGTTGCTGATTTCGTCTACTCGATTTCTTTTATTTTTCTGTCCGATTGGAAATGCTTGATGAGTGTCTAAAGTGGAATGGGATGCAGAGATGAGCTGCATTGCAGAACCGTGGTCGAATGTGGATGGACGAGCTCGCTTTGTACGCGCTCGTCCATATCCAACACGAGCACTATTGTCTACGCTTAACGGCAATATACTGCCTCTGCTAGACGTCGAGCTGCTACTACTGCTAGTACAACTGCTTTCTAGCACCGATATCGGGCTGCTCAAGTGAATTTTAATTGGTGCTAAAGCTTTAGATCGAGATGTATCTGTGGTTCTAAACAAATTCTCATCAATGAATGAGTCTTCCACAAATGCGGAAGGCCATTCCATCTGTACATCATCCTTGCACTGCAACATAATATTAAAAGTTTCATCAACAACAAAAACTGCATAATTTTACATGTTGAATTTCGCTAGCTCATAGAAAAATGTCAGAGAGCCAAAAGTGTACGACATTTCTTATCAACAAACTTACCGGAATGGGGAGCTCAACAGAGAGTTCATGGCCGAATTGGGAATCAAAACATGAGAAAGGAGAAGCATTCCATATGTTAGGAAAAGAGTTACCGCGACCACCGACGAAAACATTATGACCCGGAAAATCAAGTAAGTCATCAATGTGATCAAAGAAGCTGTTATCAAAATCAGTATCTGGCAAAAAACTTGTCGGATCAGCAGACATACTTTTTCTCAGAGTGGAATTGGAATGAGCTGAAGAAAATGAGAATGTATGGATTGTGTGAAATGATGGTATGTATGTATATATGTTGAATTATGGTAGGTGGGGTTGATGTTTCATTGCTAGCTGTCTTGGAAATGAATCCATTTTGATCAATTGTTTATTCATTTTTCAAATTTGAGCATGTTAGCTTAACAATTATTCATTATATTTTATAGTGGATTATTTCATAAACTTGATGAACAGAGAATCAAGATTCAAAATCAAGAACATGAATAAATTAATCATGGGGATTAGTGAATCATGAGAGAATTGACGACCACTTAGTCACTTAGTATGTTCTCCATGTGTACGGTTATGTACACGTACAAACAAACATTATATTAGGTTATGACATGAACATGCATTCTCACATGCGTACCGTAGTAGCGGCTAACAGGCATTGACTTCGAATTCATCTATTTCGTGACATGCAGTACAAATCGTTCATTTTAATTAAAATTCAACTTTAATTTTTATAACATTATTAAATAAAATTAGTGATCAAACTCCAAGGAAGTGATGTAATTTTCATGTAACAAATACTACTAGTAATTAAACTTGATGATCGGCAACGTGTCGGTGTGCCGACACCGACAATCTCACCCATAGGACGTACCGGGACCCGGTCAAGTTGCTTTCGTTTGAAGACAGCTGCGAAAACCCAAATGTACAGCTTTGATGTTTACCCGTGTGATGTAACTGGACAACTTCTATTACGTTAACTACTTGTACCCCTTGCCCGGATATCGTTTGCCCACGAACAAAACAAAGTAGGTTTTTAGTAGTAGTTCATGAGACCTCGAATTCCCACGTTCCAGTGCGCATTATGCCAACAGGTCCCACCCCCAACTCTAGCTGAGAAGTTGAGTTTTTATCAAAAAAAAAAAAAAAAAAACAACTTGTACCCCTTGCTTACCCATGGATTCCTCTCCTATATCAGAAATTTCTCAAAAGGAATTTCTTTTTTATATTTATTATGCAACTGTCGATGAAGATATGATTTTATTAAACATTCCGATTATCCGGATGTACCGATGTAATTCAAGTAAATAACAAAAGAGTAATATAGAAATGACCATAATGCCCCTCCATGTATATATAGAACAATAATGACAGAAGGTATTTTAGTCAATTGACTTTTTCCGAGTACAAAATTATATTTCCCATCATTTATTTTTGTTCTGATCACAAAAACGTTTTCTTTATTCAACATTCGGTAATCACGGAAGGCCGGACATATAACAACACTCGTAACAAAATAAAGAAAAAAAGCAATTTGTCCTCTTTTGTCTTATGTTGGGTTGCAAGTGCTGCCTTAGTGAGTGAGCGTATGCGTATCGTGCCCACCACTACGGTCAACAGTAGTATAATACACCTGTGGTCACATGTAGCGTACCATGCGCATTTAATTAGAATATCGTTATCTATTTTATTTAATGGATTTAAATATTTATTTTATGCTTAGAAAAAAACAGTTAAAGAAAAGAACATGCAATCCGTTGAGTAAATTAAATGTGACCACATGCCTGCCATGTGAGTCAGTTTGACACAGCATGGAGAAGACGTTTCACCACAAGACTGGATAGTTTATCTTCTACGTTATTTTCTTGTTAATTTTACTTTTACAAATAATATTTTACTGTGTAGAGGTAGGGAATGCTGAAGAAGGACGAATAGTTTTTATATGATCATTAAACCGATGATATACAAAGAGGAGAAAATTGCTAAATATAACCGTCTATTTTTTCGAATTTATTTGGCTGATTTAGTTAATAAATAATTTTAATCTCAAACATTTCGACTAATAATATTTAGAGGTCGCACATAAAGCTAATGTTTACCTATATTTCCAACTTTATTATGTATTAGATAAAAGGGTTAACCCCTAAATATTCATATAAAAATGTCTTTTGTTTGGATCTACCTATAAATTTATTTTTCTTCACGAATAACATTGTTGTTATGTCTTTTTTGCCTCCAACCATTAGCCATTGGAGTGTTACATTCAACGGCTTTGTTTTTTTTCATGAACCAACCTTAAAGCCCTTTATTTTTGTCAGGAGTCTGTTTCTTGGGTTTAAGGCCTTTTTTGATTGCAAGACAATGAACTGCAATTGCTGAATTAAGCCCTTACATCTCGGTGTAGTTCCATTCAAACACATCTTTGTATTCGTTCAAGTGATTGAAGTATGTGTTTTATTCTCTGTGGTCAGGAGTGCACTTACTTATATCAGACATGGATCTTCTAGACTCCCGAACTCTGTTAAATCATCTACAGTTGATTGTCCCCCGTCTTCCAGTGTCTTTGCCGCTTTTCATCTACCAAATAGTTGATCACCTCGATATGTACTTGCACATTAGATTCTTGCGACGCTGTTGAAGTTGAAGTAGTTTAACTCATTACTTGTGCCTCTTTCTCATCGTCACTTTTGATTGTTGCTGAGATTGTGTTGACGGTAACTCTATCAAAAAAGCCTTTGGGGAAGAACTCTACTAACTTAATGAGAGTTGGCAAATTTTTCTTCAGGGGGTGAATCGGCGTCTTTTGCTTCATCTTTCCTTTTGAAGAATGCATTTCCTTCTTACTTCCATATTGCTCCTGTCGATATGCAACGTGCGGTTGACGATTGACTTGTCTTTCGGTTTGCTTCGTGTTACTTACGTCCATCCTTCATTGTCATGTACATCTATTTTATATGTTTTGATTGTGAAATATTTCATTTTTGTAATGTTTTGCATTTTAGGCAAATTATAAATGCAAAACAGTTTTAGGTGAATCGAATCACGAAAACGAATGAAAGGAGTAGGATCGCACTGGATGACATCAAGCTGACGTCAGCTATGGCGGACGCTGAAGAATTTCCATAATTCAATAGGGTCAACGATACTTAATTCTTTAGAGTCTGCAGATCTGTGTGGCCCAATCCAGTTTGAAAAATTCAGTAGCTTATAAATAGGATTTTAACCCTAATTCATAACGGGGACGGGTGACAACCAATTGCATTCTCTTCGAAGTTACTGTTAATTATTCTTTTTGTTATAATGTTTTCCATGAGTAGCTAAATTCATTAACAGTTTGGGGAATTGAGTTGCAATATTGTATGAGACACAGAATAACATGTTTTAATATATTTAGTGAATTATGTTCTTGTTATGAATTGCATGTTTTATATATTCTTGACTCACCTATCGGTGAAATTGAGTTAATATCAATTGCATGATACGTAGTTGAATTGTCATAGTAGCAAACCCTAGCGGTGGAATTCTTGTGTTGATTTGATTAGGTAATTGTTACATATTCTTGAGATTCTAACGAGTAATAGGAGATAGAACTATAATTAGGTAAGATCTCTAGCGGGACTATCTAATTAGGACAATTATTAGTCAAACAATTACTTGTTAGTTGTTAACCACTCTTACAAACCCCTTTTAAGATTAGTAGTACAAACTGTCATACTAGATTACTTTTTCTTGGGTTCGATCCTGTTTATCGCTATACTAGTGTTTACTAGGTTTATAAATAAAGATTTGCAGTGTAAATGATGCGCTGTCAAATTTTAGTGCCGTTGCCGGAGAAAGCAATTTTAGTTTAAGACTTTTAGTTAAAACTATTTTTTGCAATTATTTGTTTTTACTTTTTTTATTTTATTTGAAAAACATCTGACTCAGTAGCAAATCTTTTATTTATAAGGAAACTTGGGTTGGGCCTCCTTGAATTTGGGTAAAGCTTGTTGAACTTGGTTCCAGGTCTGATTCAAGTTGGTTTTATGGTTCAATTTGCTGGTTCGATTGGTCAAAATCCTTATATATTTTTACTTGTATGACATTTAAATTATTTATATATTTTGTCAGCGAATGCGAGTATAAAACTTGTCGTTCTTATATTCTTATGGGGTATTTGCAGAAAACTATTATTATAATGCTCTGTTTTGCAGAAAAGCACCATTTTAACAATTAATTACGAAATGAGTAAATTATAAAAGCGTTGATATAAAAACCACCATTTTCACAACTCCGTTAGAAATTGTAAAACACGCGCCACATGACGCGTGGGTATATAACTTCAATTCGGACAATTTCAGAAAACCACCATATTAATGTCTTGCTTTACAAAAAACCACCATTTTATTCTAATATCCTCATTATCAAATATCACCATCTGAATATATAGCTAACGCTAGAGAATGTGGTTGAGACTACGATTGTGGCTATCTTTGATTAGTAAGACATTATACCTTAATTAATTTATGATTCATACTAGACACGAAACCTAATAGAAGCATATTTGCAGTTGCGGGTGTGGTGAGAAGCTAATATATTTTTAGCTCAAAACTGATCTTTAAGATAAATATATAGTTAACAATTAGAGTTTAAAAAATGATATAATAAATCATATTTCATAGGGATAAAACGAGAAAAATTATTTATATTTGAACCGTGCAATCGATAACCATTAAACATTGATAATAGACTCTCAAACATGAGTTTTCTTTTGCATTTGTAACATTATTTTCTTTATTGACATCCATCAATATTAAATTGAAGCATCAAGTAGCTAGTAGACACTTATCAACGAGTTAAATTATCATATGAACCTCTAATCTAGCATGAACGGTGTATTTGGTAGTACTTTGATAATTAGTTATTAAAATGGTGGTTTTTCGTAAAACTTAGATTATAAAAGTGGGTTTCGGTAATTAATATAAATATAAAATAATATTTTATTGCCACACATACACGCACTTAACGGAAGTTTTAACGGATAGTGTCGATGGTGAAAAGGTATTATAATAGATGCATTTCGTAATTAGTTGTTAAAATGGTTTACTGCAAAATGGGTATTATAATAGTGGTTTTCTGTAATTAACCCTATTATTATTAACTTTTAGTTACATCCTCCTTGAAAAGAAGTAAGGTGACAATGTTCTTTAGGGAATGAATAATGTGAGGTTTACTCATGTAGGTTCATCATTTTTGGTGGATTCGTGAATCCACCTTGCATTCGTCGATTGCTTTTCATCGATGCACGAGATTGCAACAACATATTAATGAGACATGTGAGTTGCACATGTTTTGCACGTGACATTGTGTATGACATGTTCAATAACGTGGTGCAATCTCAGAAATTGTTGAAATGCAATAAAACGGATGCAAAGTGTGATTCACGAGTCTACCAAAAAAGATGGATTCACATAATTAGACTTTGAATAGACGGATGCATGACTCAGAATACTGGGTTTTGGGCCGGGTTCTGAGAGTCAAGAATTAAGCCCGTTATTTATTACTTGGAATGATGCTGCTACATTGCTAACAAAAATCAGGTGAGACATATAAATAAATGCAAGTGAGTACGATAATAACATATGATATTTAAAGATAATATTCTTAATTGTCTTATGTTTTGTGCACCCTTATCGTCTATTTTATTTAAAGATAAATTATTGTCAATGTTAAATTAATAAATTATCAAAATCAATAATTAATATTTCTAACATTTAAATATTGTCTTACCGTCTTACAACTTTTCTTAGTCTTGGTACACATTAAAGTCCAAGTAAACTAAAACACCCTTCCATCTCCCATCCAAAAATAGTTTGGTCATTTCATTATTAATATTTTTTGTCTTTTTTAAAATTATGAAAATGCCTTTCCAGTTTTAATTTCACAGCCAAAAAGAATGTCATTTTTGTCATTTGGAGCAGCCCATTATTGATTGACATGTAACTTAATAATGTTTTCCAAATACCTTACCACATATTGATCTATTTTTCTTAATTGTTTAATCTGACAATTAACTTCAGTACAAAGTGCAAGCGGCACTATAGGAATAATTTGTCCCTGTCGTACCCTAATGCCCTTACGTGTTGATCCTAAGTTGAATATTTTGGTTGCGTGTTTGGACTCTATTTAGCAACTTTTGTTACGGGGCCTGTCTGTATCCGAAAGTCTAGCAATGTAAAATATTGAAAGCTAGCGTGGAAAATGAGCCCGTCACGTGTTATAAGCCGGAATTTAAGTCGCATATATGCATTAAAATAAGGGACAATTGTAGAAAATTACTATTATAATATACTGTTTTGCAGAAAACTACTATTGTAACAACTTATTACGAGATAACTCTATTATAATTGCTCCGTGATAAAAAAATCACCATTGTCTTAACTCCGTTAGAAATTGCAAATCACGCGCCATGCAGCGCGCGGGTAAATAATTTAATATCGAAAATTACAGCAAACCACTATTATAATATCCAACTTTGTAGAAAGAGAATGGATCAAATGAAAAGTGCTAGTTTGGTTATAAAAGGCAAACAACTCTAAACCATCCATTAAATTAAAACCAACGTTTATAATAAAATCATATTAATCATGAATAAGTATTTACATATATTTGATTCATGAATCATATGGTAGCAAATCATGAATCATATAGTAACAAATCATGAATCATAGAAGTTTAATAACTAAAACCTTATTTTTTACTCTAATAAATTGGTGTATTTTAGCTGAGATGAAATCTAAATGGACAACAGTATTCAGGAATCCAGCAACCAACATTTTGTTACAATGAGAATTTCAGTGAACACATATCGTATCAAATTCTAATTAATTTTACATGATGTCAATGTACACGAACTAGGTGATTCGTTTGCCTTTAAATACGTATCTCGTATATCTCTAATGAGTGAGATTGGGACGATGGCCAACTTGTTTTTGTCATTAGCAGACTGCCTCTCCCTTTTACTCCTACGTTCTGTCGTAACATATATAAAAACAAGAATAAACAAACGTGTCACCATTTTTCTGCATCTTAAGAATTATAAACCAGAACATAATATAAGATTCAACCTATGATTCATGATTTTGACATAGTATGATTCATGAATCATATGGGATCATTTAATGAAACGTGTACTAACAAATGCTCTTACGTTATGTGATAACACAACAAGAACCAATTACAACAAACATGTACAAATAGTTCACACATAAACAAAATATAAATCAGAATGATCTCACACACAATACACAATTTCGTATATGATCCATGATTTGCTTCAACATGATTCATGAATCACAGGGGGTCAATTACTGAATCGTGTATCAACTAAAATGTGATATCCTGTATGTCTACATACATGATTCAGGAATTATACTACTATGATTCATGAATCTAACATACTCAATTCATGAAACATGCACCACAAACGTTAAGAGTAAGTGGGTTACCATATTTTTTCCAAATCTTCTTTTTTCTCAATATTAATCAGGAAACCTTCAAAGGGCTTCACTAGATTGAAATATGGTATATTGCTCTCAGATATTCTTTTGATTGATTCACTTACATTCATAGAATAATAATGGTATGACCACTATGCCTCTGCCCTTATGTGCTTGTTTTCTCGTCCAGGGTGAAGCTCCAGCTATGTGTGAGGAAGAGCTGCAAAAGGAATTCTCAAATGGCACCAATCCTGAGGTTGTCATAGCTGTCGGCAATAAACAAGTACGGTATTGACTTTTTATTCAAACAGTGTTGGTCTTAAGGCACTTGAACGTGATTTTCGGAAACAAAAATCAAAACCGCCTGATTTTTGGTTTTTTGGACTAATCTACTTTTCTAAGTTTTTGATGAGCAATGCAGACCTCTTGCTAAAAAAATTAAAGTTCACCATTATATGATCCACACTAGACATGAAACCCAACAAAATTATATTTGCGGAAAAAGATGAGGTTAAAATTTGTATATTTAGCATAATTTTGGACCTCGAAGATACTAATACAGTTCAACAATTATAGTTTAAGAGCAGCGGCATAGTAAATCATAATTCATGAGAATAAAACGAGGAAATACTTACTTGTTTTTGAACAGGTAGTCGATAGTCATTACACAATGATAATAAGCTCTCAAACATGAATTTTCTTTTTAGCATTATTTTTCATCCATCAAGATTAAATTGAAGAATCATGTATCTTGTAGAAATTTATCAAAGAGTTATTACCATTTGAGCCTCCGATCTAGGATGAACATAATGGTGGTTTTTTGATAACGGAACTCTTCTAATAGATGCATTTCTTAATTAGTTGTTACAATGATGGTTTTCTGCAAAACAATATATTATAATAGCGGTTTTCTGCAATTGACCTTTAAAATATGTAATTTTATACAAGACATTTAATGCAGTTGTAGGCACCGAAATTTTATTAAAATATTGAAAATTAAATTAAAAAGAATTAATTATTTTGAATTAATTCAATTTAATTATTTCGGGCCAGCCCAGTAAAGTAAACGGACCGTTGGCCCACTGGGCCGCAAACTAAGTCCGCAAAATGAGCCCAGCCCAGTAATGATTTCTCCCTATAAATAGAGAGCTTCTCATTCATTTGAAACTACCCAAAATTTTTGAAGAGGAATTCTCTCTGAAAAAACCTTAGCTCCACGCAAAAGGCGAGTGCAGAAAACGTACAAGCCAGCTAAAGCTACTCGGAGAATCTTCAACGCAGAAGCTAGATCAAGTCAACGCGACTCTTGCCAACGCAACAAACAAGAAAGCTTACACAGTCAGCAAGTGCACACAACGCACCGCCTGCTAAAGCAAAGCCACGCAAAGCAACTCAGCACGCGTAGTCAACAAGTACACAAAATGTACCGCCTGCCAAAGCTACGCAAACCATCTCAGCACGCCCAGTTAACAAGTGCACACAACGCACCGCCTGTCAAAGCTACGTAAAGAAGTCTTCAACGCCAAAGCAAGCTAAAGTCAACGTGACCCTTGCTCACGCAACAAACAAGAAACGTACGCGTATCACTTGAATAAACGTGACATACACGTTCATCTGACACGTAGTAGAATCAGAGCAAGAACAGAGATTGTACACACAACTTTCTAAAATCAATACAATAAAAACTTTGTACTTTATTTTGTGTCTTACGCCAAATATCGCCCATTACAGCAGTGACAAATAAGATCGATCCCACGAAAAATTGACTAGTGAAAGAATACATTTAATTAATAAACAATTAGTGGTTGAGTTTACAAGGTTGTAAGCAATAAAACAATAAAGAGTGAATATGGTGAATACAATACAACTCAAAACAATCACTTGTAATTGATATTTATCATGAATCACTAAGCATGTAATTTTAAAATTTCAATAGTTTATGCAGAATCCGATACAGGTACTATGCATATAATTACTTCTAATGCAATCTCAATTTTTTAAAGTCATAGAGACTTCTGTTATAAAATATTATAAAGAGCAAAGCGAGCTAAATTAGTCAGCAATAAATAATGCTAATTTTTTTATGTTTTACTATAAATTACAACAAAGTGTTGAACAGGTTTAAGTATATGAAACTTTATGAGTCACATTCGCAAGCAAATATCCCTTTAACCCAATCCATCGAAACCATGCACATGAGTGTAAGATTTAATTTAAGAACTTGAATTGATAATTAAAAAAAGAATGGATCAAATAAAAACAATCAGATTATTTGGAAGCAATAAATAAATCTCAATCGTTCATCAATTTCAGTAATACAATTTTTAAAAAAGAATGGATCAAATAAAAACAATCAGATTCTTTGGAAGCTATAAACAAATCTCGGCCATTCATCTATTTCAATAAAACAATTTTAAATAAAATTCGTAAACATACCTGTTAAATATTTTATAAAATATATTCATTCAAATCAATCTCGTAAATCATGGTAACAATATAATGATGGTTCAAAATTCAAATAATTCAACGTATCTGATAAAACTGAATTTGTGTTGGCGTCTTCTGATCAAAAAAATGAATTTAATTACTCTGATTTGATCAAAAAATTGATTGAATCTGTATTTTTCCCTAGTTTTTATACTGTTGCAAAGAAACTTCAACTTTGTAGTTTAATTTGCTTATGCTGCATATTCACTCATTTTGGAAAAAAACAGCAAATATGAAGCTTTGAATTAACATATCTCACAAGATTCAGACTTAAATGCTTGCATCTGCAATTCGTTACAGTTTGGTGATTTTTGGTAATTTCCTTTGAAATAGTTTGAATTTATTTTTGATTCAAGGTGAGATGTTTCATTAGATAAAGATATTACAATACATGCAAATGAAGCATAATCGAAGGGAAAATCTTAAGACTACGTCGAGAAAGTCTCATTAAAGACAGTTGAAGAGCAGGCCAAAGACGGCGCCATCCCATGTCATTAAAATGGAATCCCTCATGAATCATACATATTATTAGCTCTTTTATATAATGTACTTCATCAACCAAGACATTTCATAATCCTTATCACTAAAGACATTTCATAATCTCAAAGATTTAATCAATCTCCATCAACAAGTCAAACTCAATAATAACATGATAACGATATACTAACGTGAATAGTGATGTTATTCAGCATATGATGTATATGGCATTCAATGAACTTACAGATAACACTTAGAGAGGAGTTCATCTGAGACCTCAGTCAACTTTAAGATACTTATACTCCAAATCAGACCTTGATCTACCGATCCAGAAATCAATTTTTTTCAATTTTTTTTGTGAAAAAATCAAAACGCACAAATAAAGTCAAAATGTGCAAATAGTTATGCTAAAAATGCAAACAACGAAAATTATTAAATGCATATCTGCACTAAAGTCGCAAGGAAATTGCACTCACACATAATATACATGAATGAGATGAATACTTTTTCAACAATAGATACATTGATTTATTGGTTAACTTGGAGGGTTTGATCTCACTGAGCATTGGCTATTCTGAGCTTCCTCTCATCAGATAGCTGCTTTGCGAACCTATTACACATTGATCATTTCAATAAACCACATTTAATAAAAATGATAACTATATAAAATGAATAGACATTTAAATTATAAAAATCTTTGTTACTACCTTGCCAGAGCTTCCTTGTTGGTGCCACCTGTTAGAATAAGGAAAACATGTAGGGTACATGTTGGACTTAAGGAAACATGAAGGACCAAGCTTGGGCAGTAAGTTTCTAAAGATATTCAAGGTTTCCTAAAGATATTCAAGGTTTCCTAAAGAAATCAAATCTTGATTATCTACTTACCTAAACCAACCTTAGCTAGGCCAACATGGTTTCCTAAGACTTGTATAAATACCCTACTTGTGTACTCTTGTTATTTAGTACAATCAATACTCTTTTCTCAACTTTTCTTTGTTTACTTCCTTACTTGTCATTCTTCCACACTCTACAAACTCAATATACTCTGAATTCTTTCATGGTATCAGGAGCAAGATCCTAAACAACTTCCGCACATAAAAAAAATCAAATTTTTTTTCCACAAACTCTCATCATGGATACTCGAGTTGTGGCAATACCAGTGGTCCTTAAGGGGCCTAATTATGTTCTATGGTCTAGAATGGCCAGAGTTACCTTGGGGAGTAAGGGGTTATGTTCTCATCTTGAGGGTGATAAGGCCCCCACAATTACTACCAAGGGAGATGATGGGAAACCTGTCACAAGATGTGATGAAGAGAAGTGGCTACAAGAGGACTTATTGGTGATGACCATACTACAAGCCTCTTTGGATGTGTCAATCCTTGAAGCCTACTCTTTTTGTGTGAATGCCAAAGCCCTGTGGGAGACACTTGAGAAGGTTTATGGCAACACAAGCAATCTGAGCCGTGTGTTTGAAGTCAAGAGGGCACTCAACACCCTAAGCCAAGATAATATGGAGTTCACAAAGCACTTTGGGAGGTTCAACACACTATGGGCAGAATTGGAGACATTGAGACCTCAACTATTGATCCTGCAATCCTCAACAAAAGAAGGGAAGAAGATAAGGTGTTTGGGTTGCTGCAAACCCTAGATCACTCATACAAAGATCTTGTCAAACACATTCTAAGGGCAGACAAGCTCCCCTCCCTGGAAGAAGTGTGTGCACAAATTCAGAAGGAGCAAGGCTCCACTTATCTTTTTGAAGGGAAAGGAGTTAAGTGTGGCTCATAGAGTTGTGGATGAAAAGGCTAACCAGGTGGTTAACAAAGTTGATGAGAGGAAGAGTTTGATGTGTGATCACTGCAAAAAAAGAGGCCATTTAAAAGACAAGTGTTGGATTCTACACCCTCACTTGAAACCTGCCAAATTCAAGCAACCACAAGCCAATAAAGCTAATGAGGACTCAACCGGACCTAAGGAGGATCAATACTTGAAGAAATCAGACCTAGATGCTCTCCTCCATGCCTTTAAGGAAAAACATTCAACCAACAAAAGGACATGTAGAAATTGCTAATGGTGACCGTGTGCCTATTAAAGGATTAGGTATTGTTAGATTGTTTAATAAGGACTCTAAAGCTTACTTCATGCCTGATTTTACATCTAACCTCTTATCTGTCAAAAGAATTGCTACTGATCTTAATTGTTGGGTGATGTTTGGTCCTAATGAGCTTCGATTTCAGGATATTAAGACCGGTGCTCTTCTAGGTGAAGGTGTTTCCAAAGAAGGCCTCTATTTCCTTGACAACTTAGCTAGTTCCTATATTTCTTTGCATGATGAATCTTTTACTTTCAATTCAGAAGTATCTAATGCGAATAATGAAATTTGGCATGCTAGATTGGGGCATCCTCATCCGAGGGCATTAAACTTGTTGTTTCCTGATATTAAACTTAAACATGATGAATGTGAAGCATGTATATTAGGTAAACATCACAAATCAGTATTTCCAACTTCTAAAACATCATATGAAAACTGTTTTGACCTAGTACACTCGGATGTATGGACTGCCCCTTGCATATCTAGGGATAACCATAAGTACTTTGTTACATTCATAGATGAAAAGTCGAAATATACTTGGTTAACCCTATTACCTTCTAAGGATAGAGTACTAGATGCCTTCATTAATTTTCAGAATTATGTTACTAACCACTTCAATGCGAAGATCAAAACATTTAGAACAGATAATGGAGGAGAATACATGAGCAACGCATTCAAGCAACACCTAGCCAAGAATGGGATTGATCACCAAACGAGCTGCCCTTATACACCTCAACAGAATGGAGTGGCTGAAAGAAAGAATAGACATCTTATGGAGGTGGCACGGTCCATGATGTTTCACACTAATATGCCTAAGAGGTTTTGGGGGGATGCTGTTATGACAGCTTGCTACTTGATCAACAGAATTCCCACCAAAGTCCTCGATGACATATCTCCATATGAGGTACTAAACAAAACCAAACCTTCCATTAATCATCTAAAGGTTTTTGGGTGCCTTTTTTTGTGTTAGTTCCAGGTGAGCTTCG